>JAYKKI010000001.1:36730000-37015000 GCA_039881145.1 Druceiella hillmani | reverse complement strand
CTTTAGTGTTCCGTACCAAAACTAGAATAAACGTTTTAAATAAGAAAAGAACTTGACACGTTCTGCATTGAAATACAAACTGAATAATTTTATCGTATTTTTCAGATCTCAAAGGTATGTAGTTAAAAAGTATTCTGAAACAATATTTAGAAGATTCATATCTCGCGGGACATCATATCAGAAAATACTACCAGTACGTTTTCTTACTTGACGTCCATTCATTGCGACCGTTGAGATTTTATGCCCTGTACGGAGTACTCACTAAAAAAAATTTAAATTTTTTTTTCTTTTATTATTTCCATAGGTTCAAGCAATTCAATTACGCCTTCTTGTAAAATTTCATCGTAAATTTGACAGTTTTAAATTGAAAGTTTGAGTTTTTATGGTGTCACATAGAGAGGGATATGAATCAATTTTAAAATTTTGACACAGGTTGTCTTATGATACGAGACCGAGGTGCTATGTTTAATTCATGTCATAAGGAAGACTGATCACAAATTCGATATTAGGTCAAAAATCGCTGAAACGTGCACAGTGGTTCATATTAATTAAGTCTACCTCAAATATCATTATGCAAGCAAAACGATTGGTATGTTATATATTTTTTTACTTTATTAAATACATTAAACATTTTGATATTTAATATTTTAAGATCACCCTTCAAATTGCAAAAAATTTGGAAAAATTACAAATTATCCAAAACGTGCATAACACTATCATATAGAATTATCAACATATAGAATTATCACAAATGATAAAGAGAGATCAAAAGATGGAGAATAAAAAAGACCCGGATGTCTGTTCTCAAAGTCAAACTGTCAGATCTTCAAATGAACAAGTAATTGATAGAATAGAACAAATGAACAAGTTTTCGATAAAACTGACGTATTCTTCGTCTTCAAATTAGCAGTTGTGTTCGAATATCGCCTAATATGTTTTCTGCTATCCCGTCTGCAATCAGCTAAATCATCTTTTTTACCATTCCGCACGAATTACCTCAATGTCTATCTGCCCACAGTCTATTCGTTAAAGGCGTTTTCTTCAGAGAATATTTCACGTAAAAAGTATGAACTGAACTGAAAAATATAATTTGTTTTTAAATATATTTTGAATTGTTAATTTGTTTTTTTAACGTAAAATTTCTAACAAAATTTCCAAAAATCTTTGATAAATAATGTTCCCTCTCACAAATATATCGGTTAGAAAAATGTGAAAAAGACGGATTATCGGTTCCAAATTGCCTAAGATATTATTGTTTAAATCTAAATAAAGACTAAAATATTAATAACAGTGAACAAAACGGTTTATAAATTCTTAATGTTAGAGTATGAACAAATCTTTCTTTTCATATTTTCATTATTACGAGGTTAGCTTAAAACGGCTTTTTCGAACCTTATACACAAGAAAGTTCTTCGCGCATCACAAACAAATGGTACGTACTTCACGTATGCAAAATTTAAATAACACTCTTTTTCAATAATGCTAAAAATTTAGCTTAGTATATTTTGATATGGAACACTCATTACTCAAGGTTTAAATCAGGTTTGACCGATTACAAATTATTTTTATGACTTGTGTACTCATGTATAACATTGTACTCGTTATATTAAAAGACATAATCACGTTTTACCAAAAATGAAATGATTGGTTACAGAAATAGTGGTAAAAAAAGGAATCATTCGGGATTTCTTTTATTATATACTAAGCTGATACATTGTTTTAAAAATATCATTTGTATTTGTATCTTTGAAAAGTAAGGAATTTTCTAATTCAAATTTATGTAAAAACCTAAACCTATTATTGTGCGCTTAACTTGTATCGTAACGATTAATCGAAATACCTGAGAAAATGAAAAATATATCAAATTTGAGAAACAATTTCTTCAAATTTATTGTCATATCAAAATTGAAGTCGGTAGGTTTTCTCGTCTCTAGGATTATTATGATAACTGACAATGAGGTAAAATAATGTTTCTCTCATTTACAGAAATCTTCAAATTATATCTTGAAACTTACATTGTGATCAAAATATCACCTTGTATAAGGCTTTGATTAAAAGGAAATTAATACTTTAAATGTAACAAATTTCATATCTATATATATATACATATATATATATATATATATATATATATATATATATATATATATATATATATATATATATATATATATATATAAATACGCTAAGGTTTTAAGATGTTACACTCCCTTTTTAGAAAAAACCTCACAACTAATCCACATAAATTATATATCATTTTATAGATAATTGCTTGCTCTACCGGCATCCACAACTAAAAAATTTATTATTGCTATTGTTTTTGCAAATTAATTAATTATTAAAATTATATACACAAAACAGCAATGCTGCCATCTAACGGCTCAACGTCAATATGATTGATGGTCGGTAAAATTTTTGTTTAATTTCAAATCCACTCACGTATAAGTAAAGTGGCGCTTTAGCTCAATGCTTTTGATACTTGCGCCTCTATATGTCAATTTTATTAAAATATTTGTTTGATCTGTCATCTGAGCTTCATAATGGAATAAATAATAATGCGAAGACTTCGCACGGGTCACGCTAGTATATCTTAATACCTAACGTAACCTGCGTAACCTATAAAGTATGCAACTACAAATCGCTACATCAAAAAGTCCCAACATGGATAATTATAATATATTTGCTTTCTCATAATTGAATACTCACACCATATTAAACTTCTATTCTTACTGCATCTGTTGTAAGTAACTATACAACATTTTTACATTTTAGCAAAATATTTTCATGGAGAAGAAAAATCGCCAAAAATTATACGAGTTTTCTCAAGAAAAAATTTTTATTACGTTCTCATGTAAATATACTCTCTTTTTTATCAAAACTCGATAGAATAAATTACTATCACGTTCAGTTTTGGTTTCGTTTTAGTGACAACGTTATCTTTTTGTCAATATCAATATTTTAATAGTATGAATTGCTCTGACTACAATCCTCATCATCCAATATTTTTTTTCATTTCCTCTACTCTTGTTTTAATACTTTCCATTATACCCATTGATATATAATCATTTAAGTCAGCAGAACACAGGTACCAAAATTTTCTTACTGCCTAATTTTAAAAAACTCCTTTCTTCAAAAATGTCTTTGTAAAGAAAGTACAAAAAAGAATATTATTTAAATCATTATCGACAATTGAAAACCGGTGATCAAAGTCAATTAAATAGATTGTACCTAGAGCAGATCAAAGATTCAAATGACCATTCCTTCTTAAAAGCCTAATTGAAAACATTCGAGTGGTTGTTACTAATAACATTACAGCTCATATCTAGATAACTGTAAGTATAGAGTTACTGTTAGCAGTGGAGACTTCTCACGTATTGCACATCAGCTAAAAAGTTTTCAGTATGAAGACCTTTAATTGATGATCATTTGAAATTCTATATATTAATTACTTAAGTGTATCTAAATCTGGTTTGGATTAAAAATCATCGCCAAAAGACAATTTCAATAGGTGAATAGGGAAAGTACTTTTGAATATGCCAGTACCATTTGACCAGGATTCTTTATTGTTGTGAAATTTATTTTAAATCTAAATATGTAAAAGACGACTTATATTATTGGACTAGTTGGCCCGTGCGAGTAACTAACATGTCACCGAATGATAAGATAATGACAAAAAAAGTGAAAGATATTTTATTTCGAAAAGTAATACTAATTATTTCTTTGTAAAAAATTTTCACTTGTTATGTTGTATTTTATTTTAAGAAATTTAAAAAAGCCGTTATTAGCTTCCTCAAACATTTTTTTTTAATATTCACACAATCTTTCAAAAAATTCAATTGACAACAAGCAAATGGTCTAGAGTTCGCAAATAGCATGGAGAATATAACTCTATATGCTAGTGATCGTTTGAAATGTTAATTATAATATGAAAGCTTTATCCACATCGATTTTCGTCATTGCCAACTTCCAGTTATCAATATTTATCTATTGAATAAATGGTTCTTAAAGTCATCGGCTATTAGGGTGGAAGTTGGGACGTATGAATGTAATTTGATCACATCTGTATGAAATATGTGAATTTGTAGTTTTTATATGTTAGACATTTATTGTTTTATTAAATGTTTATTAAAAGGAGGATTATACTAAGAAAGGAACACAAATGTATTGTAGTGGTATAGTAATTCTTGGTTTAGTTTAAAGCAGGGAAATTCAAATAAATTCTATTATACATATTAATGAGTACTGTAATTTGCTATTAATATGCTACTCACTAGTGTAAAAGTTTTGATTATTGAATTACCATATATTATAATAGAAGTTACTATTTACTAGAATAAAAATGGCTAAGACTCTCGATGTCAGTTTTTTATACGTATCAACCCATACTTTAGTTTGCATTAATATCTATATCTATTAATTTATAGTATTTCAGAAAGACACTCTTGAAAGATTTTTTAAATATTCCAAGAATTTCAAAAGTTATCGAGATCCATAAGTCAACTCATAATACTTAATTGAAAGGAAATATATACATAACATAGTAGAATGGAGTTTCCTACAGCCAATAATAATAGCCTAGAACTTAACAAGGTTGACATAGATTGACTTAGTTGGATTGACTGTATTATACGCCCATTTACACTCAAGGAATTATTAGCGCTAGAAATATAATAAGAGTCAACATGTACGTATAATTGAAGATCATCTACGTATAAATGTTACTTGCAATTGAGGTTTTTGTCAATAGTATTTATAAATATTGAAAAAAGAAACGAAGACAGGACCCCACCCTGGAGACTACCACTACCATATCAACCAACTCTGAATAATTTTCTGGTAATCGGTTTGAGGTATGCCTAAAAATCATTAATTATCATGGAAATGTTTTTAGAATTGTTTAGATTTATAGACATTAATTAATGCACGGCCTTTCCATATATAGTACTCAATTATTATTTCAAACCCAATCATGGTTTCTTAAAAAATAACTGCTAAAATCATTATAAATATTTGCAGTTGATTAAAGTATTTTTAGGGTTCCGTACTTCAAAAGGAAAAACGGAACTGTTATTGGGTCATTCCCGTTTTTATCTCTGTTTGTCACACAAAAGGAAAAACGGAACTGTTATTGGGTCATTCCCCTGTTTTTATCTCTGTTTGTCACAGAAACCGCTTGATAAGGAATCTTGAAATTTGGTATAGAAATTAAATATCAAATATAAAAAACCATTTATATGCAAATTGTAGGGAGTAAAGTGGCCAAATTAAGACATCGAAAAAAATTTTTTTAATGCTAATGTGGATATCTTTTGAGGATGAAAACCATAAGGGTCTCATTTTGTATACTTTAAAATTCCAGGGATATAATGAAAGATAGGCAAAAAATATGGCCATATTTTCACCTCTCTCCTTTCTTCCTCTCCCTCTTTTGCAACTATTGAAACAAAAACAATGAAAAAAATAAATCCTCTCAAAGGTTGTACGAAAACAATAGCGATGATTGTAGATGTTATAAATTTTGTAATGGGCACCATGTTTTACGTCTATAAGTGATGTAGTAGGCAACAAATATGAGTTGTGAAAAATTCATATTTGTAAATAGTTTAATAATAATACCATGTATATTTAAATGTTTATATACATTGATATATGAACGGAACAGCGAGTTCTAGTCTCTGGATATAATCTAGCAGTAGAAATTAGCTTTAATTTTTCGGCGTTTTACTTTAACCGGCATCTGGTTAATTTTATGACATAATAATTAATCATTTCTTGCAAAACGAGACGTAACTTACAATTAGGTACGAATCAACAGCGCGACATGGATTATCGACAGAAGACTGATTACTGTCAAAATATAAATACGTATGTTTTTACTACCGGTATTATATGTATTTGTATTTTACTGTATAAGATATTTAATAAAATTAATTGAACATGAATTCAAATCCAAACCAACATTTTTATAAAAATTAACTCAAAATTATATTTCCACACATCAACAAGTTGTAGTTATTACTGTAGTGGAAAATGGGATTCATTATATCTACATTTTACTTGTCTCTTTAGTACGGAAGTGATCACTTTCGGTATTGTGTCAATTAATTGGAGACCCTAAAAATACCTGTATCAGAAGTTAAAATCTATATCTGCACGCAATTATATACACTTTGACATTGAAATGTGTAACGGTAACACATAATACATTACCGACAATTACAAACGTTTCTGTAAAGTATCAAACCTGTTTTTGTAGCAAATACATAATATAATAGTTTTTAGAAGTTTGCACACTTCTATTGTTTTATTACTGAGTGGACTAGATCCTTATCTTTCGCAAAAATAACCTTATATGAAATTAAATATAACAGTCAGTGAACTTTGACGGCAGTGTAATTTGAACAAGATAAAAAATAATAATTACGACCTCTGTGGTATTATAAACGTACACCGTAGGTGAAACCTGACACTGGCCCCTGGTTAAGTTTTTTAAAATAATAATAGGTACCGAAGCTGTAATCTGATTTTTTAAACTGAATCCTTATATTATAATTATATTTTAAAAAAGGGTCTCACTTTCATGGAAATATATTCATATGAAAAACTTGAAGGATGCAAATAAAGAATATTAAAATACTTTTAGTTGATAATAAGTTAAAATGGTTAATATAGGTTAAAATAACATAAAAATTAAGCGTTGCTTTGAGATAATGCAAAATTGGTTATTTGTCTGGTAAAAGAATATATATGTTACAGAAATATGGTCGTGCGGTAAAAAATATCGATTAATCCAGAAGTTGACGCAGAACGACAGCCCATCGGTCCGCTCCGTGGAGAATTCATCACTTTCATTTTGAGTGATTTTTGGCATTTCTCTTCTTTAACGTCGTAAGTAAACAATCTAACATATTCTTGTAACTTTTTGCAAACAGTGTATTAAAATAAAGCCACTTGCATTGTACTCTAAAATTATATGTTATATTTTTAAAATATTTTATGTCTAAAAGTACTAGCCCGTACTCCTTTGCACAATTACTTATGAATAAACAAAAGTATACATGCACAGATAAACTCCAAAGATTAATTTTCTGTTAATACCATCTTATGTTTGGTTCTGTTAATACAGACGGACGCTTATTGTTTTAATGAATTATACTTTTACATACACCAAATGTTATAAAAGATGTCCCATACGTCATTTTTAATATACCCCCAATAATATTTTTAAAAATGTGCTATTTCAGCTGACACCGTAACTTACGACGTCGTGTCAAAAGTTCTCGGAAAAGAGGGGATAGCGGGATGTAGCAGTCGCTTACTCACATAGTTGACAATAATGGACTCATTATGAGTATATGTACCAAGTTTCAAGCTAATTCTCTCATTAACTTCTGAGCTATCATCATCACGGAATTCATTCGAGAATGAATCATTGACTATGGAGAAAATCAAGTATCGAGCTACTAACATGTTCCTGACAAAGCAAGAAGAAATACCACAAGTCATTTTGAATGAAATGTTAGTGAGATGTATATAGATTTTAAGGCTCCTGTACTAGTAAAACCTTGATTTGCCAATGGCATAATCTTTTTAAACATGGCAAAAATTCAATCCTAAACGGCGCGCTGTTCCGATGGCCGATCGAGGCCATTTCTCAAACATTGTTGACAAACTTGTGTTGGAAGATGCCCATTTGAAGAAGAAACATTTGAAGATCTTTTATAATCATATTAAATATTCTTCATGGCCATGTTGGCATGTTAAAAGTCAGCGCAAGATCGGTGGCAAGAATACTTACACAGTCGCAAAAGCAATTACGTGTCGAGTGTTCACGCGACTTTTTGGATTTCCTAAAGAAAATAAGGATGAAATTTTAAGCCAAATTGTTATGAAAGACATAACTGGAGTTCATTATTGCGAGCTTGAATTCAAGCAGGAATCCATGCAGTGTGGTTTCCTGCTTGAATTAATGGCGTCTATTTCCTGAAACACAGAGTATATCCCGCTCATTAGTACTATGCTATTATACTGAAGCAATTTAAAGAGAAAAGACTAGGGAAATTAAAGAAAAGTATGCTATTTTTGCACAAAAATGCACCCGTATACAAGAGCCACGTGGCGATGGATGCCTTCCACAAGTGTGGCTCTCAAATATTGCTACCTCTTTTTTATAGCCCAAACTTACCCTCTCCAACTATTATTTGTTTCCAAAAATGAAAAACGAGCTTCGTGAAAAAAAATACGTTGGGTGGGCTCTATTGCGGACGTAGCCTCAGTGAAGTACGTGAAACATCTTGTGCGTGCTGGAGAAGGTGGATGTGAACGAAAGTACCGAAAGGATATAGCTAATCAAACAAATAAGTACATTTAATTACGCTTTTTATTTAAAACCAAATATTACATTTAATTAGGCTGTTAATTGAAATATGTACAAGTGTATGTTACAGTAGTGGGCCTATTTAAACTCCCTTGGTCATCAACACCCTTTGGGTGTTGCAGTGGGACACTCTCGATAGGTCGTAGGGTACCTATAGAATGAGTAGAATACGGAGGGTATCTCCATATCCTACTCTACCCATTTGATAGCTACCTACTTACAGTTACTCCTTCTTATGGCTGGCACACGTCGGCGTTTATATGCACCTAATAAATTGTGGCGAAGTTCAAACTTGGCTGCATCCTCTCCTGAAAACGCTTCCTTCAGAAATCGTGACATGGCTGTCATTGGTTCTAAATTTTTCTTGAACCACAACTGATCACGCACATTACACTTGTATTCAAAGGCGTTCTCGATGAGCAAGAACTTACTGTAATCAGGCGTACGTGTAATCTACACTAACTGTGGCCTATTGTGATTATTGAGCGTATCTTAGTTCCTCCTGGTGGACGTCGAATATGGTTTCGTTCTCTGTCAACATTACAGTTACAGATATAAATACTGCGCTGGTGACGCTTGAGACTGCCTTATGCTACTCGCTTCTGCTGAACCCACTTTATTACCCGACCGTTTAATCATGTACGTGTGTCATCTTTGTAGTGAATATGTAAAAAAGAATTAGTATTCTATCATCTATTTCACACAAATTTTAGGAGGGGGGAAATAGCCCGTACAGTTCGGTGTTGGAAGGCGGAGAGAATGGACGTGCGTCTTGTGGAAGGAGCCAATATTGAATACAGTTCGGTAAGAGATAAAGAGTACATTTGGGTGACGAGAACTGTAAGTACTTTTTTTATCTTAGAACACTCATAGTAAGTGAAAGTAAAAGGAAGATAGCTCATGATCAAGATTTATGGTAGCGCTCAAATACTTGTAGGATATGCAACTGAAGTTATAGTTTTGTGCTGTTCTGAAGGTAACCTGATATTTGAATTTGCGTTATAAATCTTGAATAATATACAGAAGGTCTTCTTAGTTAAAATTTAAAATACAAAATAAATCGAGAATTATTATTACTAATATTGATAAAATAACTAGTGTATTTATATTTTGATCGGTTCAAAATGACTTGACTGACCTATCCAACCTGTTAACTTGGCGTAAACATGGGTAGTAACTACTTATTCTTGTAGTACAAAATATGTAAGGATTTTACAATTCCATTCAAAACAAAGATAGTTTAAAGTAAGTTTAAAATAACCCCACAAACTATCATTTATTACCCAATCCTTCGTCACAAGCGTCACTTTTTAGTATATATATGAAAGAGAGATAAGTACGACGAGAATGAGAACTGTGTGCGGTTTATTTTTTAACACTCATAGTAATTTAAAGAAAAAGATAGATAGTTTAGATCCTGATTTATGGTAGCGCATAAATATTTGTAAGGTCTATAACACCATATGCAACTTAGATTATAGCTTTATGCTAACCTGAACTGATGGTGACATTTGACTTTGCGTTATACGGTTTGATTGATATACGGAAGGTGTCCTTCAATAAAATATCCAATATAAAATAAATTTATATTTACTATTACACTTATTGACAAAATTACTTTTGTGTTTCTATTTTGATCGGCCTAAAATCACTTGACCATGGACGGTGGAGAGAACGTACGAGTAGTGGAGCCGATATTTGATACAGGTCGATAAGAGATAAACGGTACATTTTGGCGACCGAAACTGTAAATGCTGTTTAGATTATTATACTCATAATAACTTAAAGAAAAAAAAGATACCTTAGATCTTCATAGTCATAGTGCCCAAATTCGATTGGGGTATGTAACCCCACATATAACTGAGGTTATAGTTTTGTGCTGTCTTGAAGGGATGGTGACATTTTACTTTGCGCTGTACGATTTGATCAATATATCGTCATTAAAATATCCATTATAAAATAAATTAAATTTTTTAATATACAAAATAAATTGTTCAATTAAAAGGTAGTCATTAAGACTTACGATTAGATAAAAATCAAATAGTAATCATTTTCTTTGCTATTAAAATGTCTGATAACCGCTTTAGGGAAACGGAAAGTTAGTGAGAAATTTAGTATAAAATCAAGTGTTATGGTCACAGAATGTACCTATTTGGGACGAAATGTAAACTACACTGAATAAAACTATTTGTGAAGGAATATATAGAATCACAATGATATTCATATCTGGACTTGTTGATTACGTGTCAAGTTCATGGCAACTCGGCTATCGGAATTATCAAATGTTCAAGATATTAATTATTCGGTTTTTAGATTTCTCTAGAAAATATAAGACTAAAATAATTTGTGTCAGTTTTTATTTGGATCGTTGCAGAGAAATAGTATATTTTTCCTAAAAAATATATTTACTTTCATCATATTCTAAACCATAATCGTATTTAAACGTATCTTAACCATAACCAAAAATGAAAAAAAAACTTAAGAAAAACATTGCATTACCAGTATAACTATATTTTACTTCTGGGAAATAACACTTACCTAAACTTTTGAGTAAGACATACGTTATACAGAAACGTCAAATAATGAAACGTTAATAGTTCTTTCTTTGTTAGACACTTGAAATAAACGCGTATTTTTTCCACACCTTAGATTTTTTGTTGCCTATTTTGTATTAAAAGTATTGCTGCTGTACCAAATTATTTTATTTTATTAAATTTAGTAACACTGTGTTTCATTTTAATTGTTAGAATAATGTTTTAGGTAAGCCATTCATAGTAGATAAGAAGAATAGGTCGTACAACAAAATTAACTGTTAATGAAGTTATCAATTAATTTTGTTTGTCGTAAAAGAAATTTAACTGCTTATGACGCAGTATTATTTTGCCGCTTTAGAGGGTTTTTGGATAACTTCAACGCAAAATATTTCTCCATCGTATACCACTTTTCATTTTTTTTACTTATAATATAAATAATGATTATTTACATTGCATTACAAAATTCACCTCTCCGAATATATTTTTGCAAATTTTGTTTATTATTTCAGATTTTATTTTTTTTAATAGAAATCTGAATCAAATTCTAATACGATGAAATATATTGTTTCTATTTTTGTATAACAACAGTATACTAATGTTGTCTTCCGATTTTTTACTTTACAGAGTCCCTTTTAGTCGTAACATCCATTAGAACTACGTAATACCCCAAAGTTTAAATCTTTTTAGCTATACATTTACGTTCATGCCAATAAATAAAGACCATATACACCTCCGTTGTGAATCACTTTTTATAGCGATTTCGATATTTGCTCGTCACAAAACCTATGAAATATTCCCAGCGGAAATTCTGAAGGAAAGATTGAATAGAAACGTTATTCAGAGCGTTATACGTTACTATTGAACATTTGTATCCCCGTAGATAAATTGTGGGTTATTTGAGTGAGTTATTGCTACATAAGTTTAAATCGCAGACAATCCCGTTTCATTTTATGGTCGCTGATTTATCTTCGTAAAAAATCTGTATGAAATGAGTTTCGATTATAACTCTATATCTTTGCAATTCGTACAATTTCTTTTACGTTTTTCTTATTTCTTATCAACTTTCTTATCGTATTTCTTATTTCTTATAAAAGATTTTATGTTGCACATAAAATCTTTTACAAATTTTTTGAGTGAACTCGTTTTCATTACTCGTTTTCTGCAAACTTCTAGTTCTATATCGTTCAGGATTAGCTCTAATAGGAGTAAATCAATTTCATTATTTTTCTTGTAAAACTGGAATTAATTTAATGATAGGATGATTTTTTAAACTATTCGTTAAAGTTAAAATCTGACATACAGCACTGTCATAACTTTAAGAAATTTAACTCCTCGCATTCATGCACGTAACAAAACCGCAAAGTTGGCATGTCTGTACATTTAAGATATTTACAAAAATAAATAATTTAGAGAAACATAACAAAAGTGAGAGAATACAAATTAAATTATTTCGAAAAATTTATTTTAGACGAGTATGTTTATTTGTACGCACGTCATACAAGAAGCGATGAAAGGCTCCTAAAGGGGTTTTAAATTATAGTTTCTTTAGTTTAGATAATATATAGGCTTCGTTTTACTGCAATCGTCTTATAAAAAAGAAGATAAATAATTTTAAATTTCAATACAAAGCCTTGCGCTTTGTATTGACCGTATAATTTAAACGTCCATCTTATAGTTAACTATTTTCCAAGAGCACACGTGAATGAAGTCACTGGCACAGCTAGTCGTTAATAAACCATACTCTCGTATGATCGCAATACTGTAATTAAAGAGTAGAATACCGCGAGGAAGTTGCGTATTGTTATACAATTTGGGTGATATTGTGTGAAAAGTTATATCGAGAAAATAATTAAGTTTGATGAACACGAGTTTTTTCACCGACATGGATCCTTGAAACAACAAAGAATGGAAAACCAGTATACCCAGAAAAAAATTGGCTGGAAAGATAAAAGGAAGAAGTAAACTTACCTTTACATATTGTCAAAGGAAAGTTTGATCACCTGACTATATTTATCTCACATGTATGTAAACTCCAAATACACATACACGATATAGAAAGTAAAATAAAATGATACATGACGAATTCATGGCATTACCGAACAGGAATCTAAGTATTTTGAATTATTTTTTACCATATTACCTAAATTGTCATGAAAAACCACGATAATCAAAACTAAAACATAAATCGATTAACTCATTACATCGGCATAGGAGCATCCCGCTAAAGGTATGTTGGTGAGTAGAAGCGCGCATTCAAACGGTCATTTGCATGCGTGGAGCTTTAAGCTATTCACGTACACAATAATAATATTCACGTACTAAACGTATACAATAGTTTATAGTACATTAATAACCATAAAAGTCTTCACTATGCTTTATTTTTAACAACTCAAATATGTTATTTATTATAGTTATGTAGGCTTTTTCTGTTTTAATTTCTTTTTCACTTTGTGTCAAAACTTGTTCATATTTAGGTACGAAAGTTTAAACGTTTAAGGATTCCTCATATTTCTATAGAACTCTTTATAAATATTAATAATATTGTTCACCCTTGAATGTATTACTTAGCACATCTTTTACATGCGTAAAAGTATTGAGAATAACTCGCAAAACTGTGAGATCTACATTTAGTGGGATTGATAATTTTTCAGGAACAAATTATAAGCTATAAAGCTGTATGTCCTTCCACCTGTCACACTGTAGTCTACTGTAATACAGTAATAACATTATATTTCATTCTCGAGTAAGGTTATATATATAATATTCCAGTTCCGCCCATCGATTTTGCCAGACCAAAAAAGGGATCACAAATTACTTCTGATTTAATAGCTTTTTCCTTTATACAAGAATTATTTAATTCATTAATATGATATTATCGACGATTTATTTATAAATACTGTGATTTGCTCGAGGACAGAACTATGCAGCTTCATGTGGAATCAAAAAGACGTTTGTAACAAGCAATATATAATAATTAACCACATAGATCCTGGAGCTTTTTATATATTTCAATGTGGAGTTCAATTCCTTGACACCTTATGTTGATGTAGCTATAAAGGTGTACTTATTTGTTTAACTCGCATAGAGACTACTTTGATTCAATTTTACCGCATAAAACTGGTCGTAGCTATCTATAGTAACTAGCAGTATACACCATCACATCTATTTGCTGATTTTCTCAAAAAATGCACCAGGAATACCTAGATTTCCTGCATTTAAATAATTACTCCTTTATACCCATATTTTGCAAAATAAAATTGTATTCTGTATATTTATACGCAGAATTTTCTTACAATGGGATAAATTATTTTTTTGTCAAACTTGGAAAAACTAATTAAAAAAATAAAGCCATTTGCTTTATGAAATTAGTAACATTATGTTTACCAGTTAATTTAGATTAAATCGTTGAGGAGAATCTGAGATATATTTAAAACTCTTAGAATGAGATGTCGAATATTTCTAATGTTTTCCAAAATGCTAAATTTTGTAATTTATGTATATATATATATATATATATATATACACTGGTATGTACATATTTTGTAGTTACCTAAGAATAAAATTAGGAATTACTCAACTATGATACTTATGATTGCTCTGATTTTTCAATACATCAATACATTCAAGTAAAAATAAATTTTAAGATTACAAGTAAATTAAACTTAAATAACAAATCCAATGACAAGAGCATTTTAAACATGTTGCTACCATTTTTTGTCACATTTTTGCAAACGTATTTTATTTGTTCGTGGACTCCATTAAATAAAGAAATGTCTTCGTTAACGGTACTTTTAAGTTTATCAAAAGCAGCAATATTACGTACACGCATCTCTATTTCACTGACACAATCTTTCTCAATAATAAGTTTTTTACGTAGTGTACGTTAAAAACTTATTGATACAACACGACTGAACTTCGTTCGGAGATTTCGTAATCGAATAAATTAATAATTGACCTTGACCATGAATGCGCCCCCGCATATGAGAAGAGAGTGGCAACTTAGCATCTCTCTATTTCTCTCTTTATTTACTTAATAATAATAACTTGACCTGGCTGTAAGATGTACGTCATGAAATATGTAAGGATTCGTGCAGACAGTTTTTCTTGAAATTTTTATCGCGCTATAATTCCTAAACACATTGAAATAACAAACTCTAGTTTTCACCAATGACCTACACGAAACCTGGAGATTCATTGATAATCTGATCAAGATAATCTGATCTGAATTCGCGAGCGGAAATTTTGATCTACACAAATTTACAACAACACCAGAATATCGGTCATTTTATTAATAAGAGGCTAACACGTTATTTCAGATTATTTTGTTTTCTTAGAGTTACCAATCACAGTCATTTTCTTAAAAGAGATTTTACAGGGGTAACTAAAGTATATATTTTTTTTAATTTCGTATGTAATACTGTTGGGAAAGATGAGTTACCAGGATCTTATAAATATTTTTCTGTATAGTTTTACATATGTCATATTTCTAGATAATGCTGTAAAATATAATAAAATATATATTCCCTCTTCCATTTTTGAAAGTGGTAAATGTAATATTAATATTTTAAAACTGGTAAGTGTAAATGTTATATTTGAAAAATTCACAATGTATTTATAATAATTACGCTCGCGAAAGGTATATCCGGCAATATATTTTCACTTCTTCAAATTAATTTCTTTGCGTGTAAAATTGCCTAAAATCATTGTCTTATATTTTTTATACCTTCAAATGTAAGTATAAAAAATATAAGTAGTGACTCATGACGCCTTTTCAATATAATCTTAATAAATATAAATGTATGAAAAACTGATGAGCTGTACAAAGTATTCGTGCGCGCTCCAGTCTTGTGAAACAAAGTATAACTTTGACCATTTATATAATATCCGATAACATGAAGCCCCGTTAAAGCATAAAAGGAAAAAAAATATATTTAAATAAAATTAATAAAAAACATCATCACAGTAAACAATTAAACATCAAAAAGCAATTTAAAATAAAAATCGCATGAAATTTCGAAGATATTTTCTGTCAAAATATGATCTATATTATATTGGTACAAGAATTTTTTAAATCGGCTGAGTAGTTTCGAAGATTACCTCCTACATACAAACTTACAAGCTGTTACACTTTTTTAACGCTCTGAACTTATGATTTTACGCATAAAACTTCATATCGGGCGCTATATATGCAAATCGATTCTTAAGGGTAAACTCCAATAAAATAAACATTTGATTTTTGAAACGTCAGGACTCTCTTTTCTTCCAGTAAAATATAAAAAGAATTACAATTCCGCCATTTAAAATTCAGTTTAAATTTGAAAATTCATTCATATCATTCATTTCAATATTTAATAGAATCCAAAAATATTTTAATTACGTAATGGTCTACTAATTTTTAGACGTCTTTTATTAAAGCAAATTTTGTTATTTCATGACGAAATTTCTTAAATATTTAAAGTCTTGCTGACTCTATACAATATATTTTAGTTACATGTAGTAGTATATATATATATATATATATATATATATATATATACGATTTATGAAATAACTATGTGATAATAATTCGAAATTAATTTATTTGAATAAGTTTATAATAGTTATTTTGACCAAGTAGTAACTATCCTTAAACTTAATAATTTTGGAAATATGAGGAAGAAGATAATTTTTAATTAGTTTGAAAGCATGGGACAGATCGGAAAATATCTTTTAGCCATTTAATGAGCTCGCAATACCCGTAATGCGCTTTATGGGTTGATAATTTTCATAATTACTTATAAGTGAAGAAAAATAGAATAATGCTGTATTTGCGAACAGTGTTGCCATGTTCAATTTGTAGAAAATCTCGATTGATAGCTAAAAATTGATAAAAGAGACTAAAAATCGTTATATGAAAAAACAAGGTACGATCATACTCGATACAATCATACTCCACACCACCCTCAAACTATTTAAAAGACATCACTTAGTAATAATAAATCAAATAACTACAACATAATTTTTAGTCGTCTGTAATTATAAAATTAACATTCATTACCAATAATCAGCAACGTTATTTAAATTTTAAAATAAATTTAGAAAAACATCGACAATTTTTTTTTTATTTCTTTCCATGACAAGTAATGATTTTTAGGCAGACCTTAAACTGCAAAACCAAATTCTCGGAATATCCTTCACGTCGGCCAGTCCGTCTGTCACAGCAGAAACATAAAATTTGTCAAAGTAATTCCTTGATAACCCACATATTTTTCGTTACCAAAACTTTTTTAAATATTCACGTAAGAATTCAAAGTAGGGATAAATAAAATAATTTCTTTTTAATTATATATAATGTGAACTTGTATTAAGATACACAAACATTTTTTATATAATTTTAAATTGTATATTTAAATAGATATTATAAAAAATAAATGAAAATACAGCATTTCCCTCTTCTTAATTAGAAAAATACACAAACAATTTATGGCAAATAGTATGTACCTTTAAAAGTTTATGAATACCTGAATATGTACAGAAAACTCATAGTTCAAGCTATACTCGCATTTGATTTTATTTTTATAAAGTCTATTAAGAATTTAATAAGTAACGGGATCAAATGCCAACAACAAATATTCTACGATTCGTGAGTTTAGTTATATTACGTCTGAAAACATTAAAAAGTTTAAAATAAATATTTTTATAACACAGTGGTTTTATATGAATGAATTTTTACCTAATCATTTGTATAGAAATAATAATTAGTTAAAAAAATCCATTCACAAATTTAGTATTATTGCTTAATGAAGACGTCTACTATTCTCTATCTCGTGCTCAACAGAGGAGGCACCCTAGTGAGAGCGCGGGCTGTCGTAGGCGTTCTCATTTGCAATGTCGAGTTATATCATCGCCATTATTAATATTTCTAACCAATTTAAGGTAGGAACCTCACTTTAGTCAAAGAAAACTAAAACTATGAATAGTTAAATTTCGAAATCTTCCCTTCCCGCCTCTCGATATCCCCTTCTAAACTTATGAATTTTTCTAAAGACGAAACCCAGCCAAATCCATTTTTCGCAATCGAGATAATGGATTTAACATGTACCCTAAGAATCCTTAGATTTATTTTTAAGTTACAATTGACGCATAAATATAACATTATTGGTTGCTGTGTAAAAACCAATTATATAGGATAAACAATATTTTCTTTTCGAAGGTAAATTCCTTGTAGCTCAATATGATTTATCCAACTATATCCTATCAAACAATTTTTTTACAGATGATGTTCTGGCGTCTAGGACTTAACGCAAAAATTTTAAAACATTTCTGTATATATTTGTTATTTCATTATACTTTTCAAAATATTGTTTAATTATTTTACCTTCTTAAACCCTTTGTTCAATATCTTTTCCCTTTTCCTTTCACTTATCTCTTCAAAATAAACTGTAGAAAAAACTTCTGCATTTGAATAATTGAATTCATTCATCGTTACTATCATGAAGGCAAGTTAATTAGTTTTCCATTGAAAATATTTTTGTGCAATCACAACATGGTTCTTTCTGTAATGTTACTTCATTTTTATTAAATAAAATAGAGTTTTATACATTTATTAATAAAATTTACAAGTCAGCAAGTAGTTAAATATTATTTCAATTTATAATCGCTTGTGGCACTAAACAAATACTAAAAACTATGTGATATAATTTGATGTTGTCTTGATAAAGATATTTTCTTAACAAGAGTTAGTAAGATCAGTTAAAATTAAAGCAAGACTGTAATAGACGCACGTATAATACAAAATTATGAAGTATATTTGAAAGATATGAATTACTCTAGTCGAAACATTAAATTAAAATATTTAGTCAAAATGCCGCTAAGCTTTTTCGATCTTTTAAATTTCTTCGAAGTGCAACTTAGTAACGCACTAAGCTGATCTACGAATTGATCAATAACAAAATTACTGAGCTGCTTTCTAAATGTTTCCATAAATAGTAGTTTTTAACTAAAATTATATGTATTTTCATTTTTAAATACTTTTCTTCAGTGTTAAAATAAATGTAATATACGTAGAAAAACTGGTAACTAAGGAACATAAATTAAAAAACGTGGCTTTAATTATATGATTTTGACTTATAATTTATTAATTGTTTAAGTGCTCTGAGTCTTCTAAAATAATTTCTAATTATAATTAGACTACAAAAACTATCGTGAGGAATTTTGACAGCATTACGCAAGAATGAGCCTACGACGAAATTTGATTTCCACTCCGACATTAAATACAAATATTTATTTATACATAAATTTCTCGTCGATTATCCACAGTCATCTTTTCCGTTTTTGACAATAACATTTATATAATTATTATTACTATTTTTTAAATTTGAGAATACTTGCTGCTTTGCTCTCATCAGTTGAAAAAGACTTGTTAAATACAAACATTTAACCGTAGATCGATACTCCAAAACTCTTTGTATCGAATAATGTTAACAGAGTAATATGCATTAAATATAAATACTTTTATGTCATCAATAACCATCCATTTATCGTAAAATAATCTGTCAAGTGTAGTCCCATAAATGATTCAATCAATTTTCAAGTAAAACTCTTTGACATATAAGCGATTTTATTGGAAAGTTTTGAACTTGTATTGCTTTGAGCTACGGATCTCTAGAGATTGAGTTATCAAGATAAATGTGGGGGAATAAGTATAAGTAAAATTTCAAACAAAACTTTGATTGGCAGAAAAATCCGCAAAATGGTAAATAATGTCAAAACTTATAAATTAGAAATTTCTTTTACATAACTCGGAGAAAATATAAAACTAGGAACTAGCCGTGTTTGTGTCGCCGCCTTTACTTTTATTTTAAACACATCAATATTAAATCATTTTCTTCTATATTATAGCTACATATTATAGGTATTCAATATATTGAATATAATTAATTATACATTGAATTTAATTAAATTAAGTTAATTACTTAGTTATCAGTAATAAGGTTTAGTTAAGTGTGAAAAAATACTTTAAGATGAAGTACCCCCACATTCGTGTACTTTTTGAGCACAGTTATGTCTCAAATGAAACTATGCTTTAACGCCTACAAACGAATGCCGTCTCCTAGTTTTTAAAGAAATTGACATATTTCCTCGTATTAGATAGAGAATTTGAAAAAATATGTTTTATTAAATGTGAAGTTACGATCCTTCACATTTTATGAGAGGGACCGATCAAATTTTCTTCAACCCCAACAGGTGTCAGTGCTAATCAAATATTTTCTTTCTGACGTAAAAATTTATAATTTATGTCGATTATATTACGTTAATGACTTTCCGACTTAAGATACAGTGAAATTTAATATGGTTTTTAAAAAACATAGACATATCATACAAAATACATCGGTGTATGCAAACACAACCGCTCCGTACGCTTAAATTGATTAATGTGATATTGCGGGCATTATCATGTTGTTACGTTTTTCTGCTTGTTCATTTGTTATGAAAAAATTTGCATAAAAATATTTACTCGGGAATAGTGGTAACCAAGCCACTATACAATAGATTTGGCACTCAAAAGTTGTCACGATTTCCGTATTAATTCTGGCGATTAGCACTCTGCCAATTTTCAGTCATCTGTTCCTTAAATCTCTTGCCTCTTGTAATTTGATTCTATGCACTGCATGGAACTTTTACAATTTTACATTCCTTTAATATTACAATTAGAAAAATGGGGTATTTTTAATTATTTCAAAGGCTTGACTTATATTTTGAAGTTTTTAAAATTACACATTCATTCATACATCATTAAAAGTAAGGAAATGAAATCAATTTAAAGGTTTTAAATTATTAACGGACAATGTTGTGCCGTAAAATATCGAATGTTTCATTGCTTAAATCCAGGACTTACTGAAACAGTAATACCCGTTATAAATTAGGATAGTGAGTGCCAGAGAAGACACGGTGTTTACTCCTACCCCCAAAATCGCGACGATCATATCAAAGGAAAGAAATTACCGAAAAAAATGATTGTTCACAAAGTTACCCCAGAGAAATCAAACCGCGCCGCGGCACTTCTAATCTGCAAGTATCAATCGGTTTTTTATTTCTACTGCTCGCAATGTTCCCCACTTTTGTACTCACACGTGAATTGCGGTTCTTGAAATGAGATATACTTTTATTATTTACTGCGAGAGAAATATCTTTATATTTCACTGCGAGATATTTCCTTAACGGGATTATGTATAAATCCGAAACCTGGTACTATAATGTATCTCTAAACCGTCAAATGGAAATGCTTCGAGCATTCCGGTATATTATATAGTCAAATTAAAAATATATGGAACAATAATGAAATAATTAAAATAATTTTAAAGTCGCTTCTATGATTCAATGTTATATTTTATTAATATTTTTCAGAATCTGACATTGATTCTGGAATAGGTTAGATGATTTTCGACTTATTTCTTTTGTAGTTTACGTCAGTTAATATACTGATCAAATTACATTTGCTGCCTGTTGTTTATTAACCAAATGCTAAATAATTCCTTGCTTGACACTTTGTACTCGTACCCAAGGATTTGAAATATATTTAGTCTCGCTTGCCTCCTTGTTTGACCGGTAAGCAAGCAAGTCAGGTTAATAGAATTTCATTATCTTACGGTATAAAGGCATAGTCTAAAATGTTATAGATCTTCTATTGTACGTACCTATCTCCTACACTTTACTACGCATTTCATGCTTTTGTACGACTGTGACCTTTAAACATACTATGAATTGTTAAAAACTTTTAGGTTTAAACAGAACTCTATCTAAATATCTAAATAATCTAATGTCTACCTCGTAGGTACTTCTTTCATTTTTCAAAATGTTTCAGTGGACAGTGGTAGAGATAATAAATCGTCACCGTATCTGTTTAATATATTAAAGGTGGAAATGGTATGTGAATCAAAATTTTATACCAATTTTTCTTATGAACTCCTTCTGTGTAAGATACACGGTAGAAAACTGTGAGGAAACAGTTAATCTTGTAATTTTGACCTTCGTAGAAGGTCAGAGTGAGAAACTTTACTTTTATAAAACTTGCCCAATACGCAACTACTCCAAAATTATTCAATAATCCTATCAACCTACCTATTGTACACGTCCACATTCAGAATTAAAATTTTAGGTCTTCTAAAAATACATACTATTTCACAGGTGTATATTTTTTTTATACTCCATTACATTTCAAAGGAGAATATATGCAAACAAATTTGACACTTAAATAAGCTTTTCATATATATATGTATATATATATATATATGTATATATGCATATATGCATATATGCGTATATGTATATGTATATGTATATGTATATGTATATGTATATGTATATGTATATGTATATGTATATGTATATGTATATGTATATGTATATGTATATGTATATGTATATGTATATGTATATGTATATGTATATGTATATGTATATGTATATGTGTATGTATATGTATATGTGTATGTGTATGTGTATGTGTATGTGTATGTGTATGTGTGCGTGTGCGTGTGCGTGTGCGTGTGCGTGTGCGTGTGCGTGTGCGTGTGCGTGTGCGTGTGCGTGTGCGTGTGCGTGTGCGTGTGCGTGTGCGTGTGCGTGTGCGTGTGCGTGTGCGTGTGCGTGTGCGTGTGCGTGTGCGTGTGCGTGTGCGTGTGCGTGTGCGTGTGCGTGTGCGTGTGCGTGTGCGTGTGCGTGTGCGTGTGCGTGTGCGTGTGCGTGTGCGTGTGCGTGTGCGTGTGCGTGTGCGTGTGCGTGTGCGTGTGCGTGTGCGTGTGCGTGTGCGTGTGCGTGTGCGTGTGCGTGTGCGAGTGCGTGTGCGTGTGCGTGTGCGTGTGCGTGTGCGTGTGCGTGTGCGTGTGCGTGTGCGTGTGCGTGTGCGTGTGCGTGTGCGTGTGCGTGTGCGTGTGCGTGTGCGTGTGCGTGTGCGTGTGCGTGTGAGTGTGCGTGTGCGTGTGCGTGTGCGTTTGCGTGTGCGTGTGCGTGTGCGTGTGCGTGTGCGTGTGCGTGTGCGTGTGCGTGTGCGTGTGCGTGGGCGTGCGTGCGTGCGTGCGTGCGTGCGTGCGTGTGTGTATGTGTATGTGTATGTGTATGTGTATGTGTATGTGTATGTGTATGTGTATGTGTATGTGTATGTGTATGTGTATGTGTATGTGTATGTGTATGTGTATGTGTATGTGTATGTGTATGTGTATGTGTATGTGTATGTGTATGTGTATGTGTATGTGTATGTGTATGTGTATGTGTATGTGTATGTGTATGTGTATGTGTATATGTATATATATATATATATATTGAATCAGCTGGTAACTATTCACGAAACTCATTGCATTATACCCAAAATATCATTAAACCGTGTACTACAGTCTCCACATTAACTTAATGAACTATCACAATATATAATGTTATAATAATGTTTTACACTATTAATTGACTAATATGGATTATGGAATTGAAAACACATCGATAAAAAAACGACACCAGTTTGGTGTCGTTTTTTATCCCAAAACTATAATGCATTAATTTGGGGGCACCCATTAATTCATGCGTTGTATGCTATCTGCATACAAACAATCGATTAGCAGTTCCAATAATCGACGTGCCCAATTTTCTTAACCCGACATTAAATCATTGAATCATTTTGGCTTCTCTTTAAGATTAAAATCGTGAATATGTTTGTTTTATTCGTTTGTATTTATCATCTATTAATAAAATTAATTTCAATTATTTTATTCTAACTTGCACAGCGTATTTGTAGCAAGATGTGAGTTCGATATAGGATATAAATTTTCTTTAAAAAAATTACTTAAAAGTTTGCTAAGTGGTCGATTAGATGAAATTATTGGGACTTAAACGTACACGATGTGTGTTATATTAAAATTTCTGCTGGTTTGTTTGCGCAGTGTATTTGTACTACTAGTATTATCTAATTAGTTTTTCTTGGTTAACAATTTAAAATGAATTGTTTAAATGTCAAATTATGTTGGATGTTGTTATTATATCAATCTAATTACACCATTTTGCCAGCATATTATAAATCTTTGAAGTATAGATACGACGTGAAGACTCCAAGTTAACGGAATCCTTAGACAAGACCTAACTGGCAGTAATTTAGCGTGCGGACTCGCCGCTGTATATTGACCAGAATGAGGTGTCTAGTTTTACCATCGATCACAATCTGACGACTGTGGGTGGCAGATTCTTTCAAGGCCGAGTTAAATTATTAACATCTAAAGATAAAATCCCTAGCTTCAACAAACACAGATTTTTTTTGTGGAAACATTATAAATAACGGTGTGTAATATTAAAACTTTCTCATTAGTTGAATACGTTTAAAAATAGAACAAATTGTTTTTTTTGTAATATGTCAGAATTTAGGCTGAATATCCTTTGTTATTTTAATGAAAACAAAACGGCTATTCATTTACTGCACTAATATTACACCTCTGCACCGATGACTCAATGACGATCTAATTATTTATGTAACTAAGTAAACAACTGGTAATGTAGCATAACTACGAATGCCTAAATTGTGTAATTACACAATCGCACAAAACTTCGCAATGAATGTTTTTAATATTAAAATTAATAAAAAAGAAATGGACAGAAGTATTGATACAAGAAATATTTTTTGGTTAATGAAATATTTTATTACTGTTCTCTTCGCTACAGGTTCAGTTGTTAGACAATGGACTACAGCTATTTTATGTTTAGTTGTACTAAATACATTTAAGTGTGTCTGATTGTACTCCTCTAGCATATTATATCGCCAAGTTCCTTTCCGCTTGACCGAACATTATAACCTTAATCCGCAACGTTTCGCGGCTGTTTTACCACTTCTATAATTTACCGCCAGCAAACGCTGGAGGTCCCATTCTCGCGAATACTTCATTATAATACGCTAAAAATTTTAATCTTTTTATAGTCTGTATTTCTTTTACTTTTCGATATATTTGAAATCTGTAAGTTATTGTCTAGAAATAAAGATAAAATTTATCTTAACTTAGCTATTAAATTTCATATAAGCGTAGTAGATGTCCACGACTTGATATACATATATTGGAACTTCACTATTTATGCCTCTCCACTTTTTACACCTACTTGAAGATAATATTACAGTAATGTTTTTGATAGGATCCTTTTGACAACAAAACTAGAAATTATTATGAGAACAATGCAATAAAATAAGTTGGGGATACCTACATAACAAAGGTCATCACTTAATCAAACTCTTCGACAAATCTATAGGCATTTAAATACGATAACAAAAATTAGGGGATTGGTCAAAAGTTTAAGCAGGCACATGGGGGCGTACGTTTATAAAATACAAGTGGAAGGAAACAATTAAGTTTTTTTCTCAACTAATATATTAAAATATTCCATTTGTAATAAACTATGCTTTACAAGGAGTTGAACGATTTTCCTTATACATTTCTTGCATATCTATAATGATGAAATTTAGTCATTAATATTAATATTATTTCGATAATTGTTGAATTATTGCTCTAGCAAAAGAGCTCGATACCAATACAAATATAAAAATATTTTCTAACCTGTAATATTTCATAACTTCGATTTAACTCTTAAAGTTGACAGAGTGAAAATAATACAATAAAATGTATGAAACTGTTATTAGCTGGAAAAAAGATCCGAAAATTCGTATATTTACGAACCTGTTGATTACAGATCAACCAGCTCCAATATTCGTAGCAATCAAGACTGGTTGATTATAATGTGACACTTGTAAATAGTGAAAAGAATAAAAAATGTCAAGTCTCAAAATTCAGATTTCAGTGAAAGAGAAAAAAGAAAAAAAACATAATTATACACCAAGAAGTACATAGACCTAAAAATTTGTGAAGTAGTTCAGTTTTGCATAAGCTGTCCTAGTAGTTGATGACAAAAGATAAATTGATAGAAAAAACAATCTAAAACCCCTTCATGACTGTTCAAAATCGATATACAGGGTATTTGGAAGCCAAGTTGAAAGTAGCTGATAGACTTAGTAGTGGACAGAAAAGTTGAAAGTAGCTGATAGAATGTTTAAAACATTTTGAGCTATTCATTGGAAAAATCTTCAATCTTTATTGGAAAAATTATTATCATAATGAAATAGTCCAAAATCAGCGAAATAAATACACGAAAGAGAGCAAAGCTACGGCTAGGGCTATAACTTGACACGGTTATTTAATTAAATAAACGGTTCGAAATTCGTTTAAGACGTCTAGTCCCAAGAGCACTTGTTACTCGACTAAAGGGTCCGCCGATCCGACAGGTTCGACCGAGCGGCGACCTTTGTTCGGTGCGTGGTGGCCACTGTTTCGCGTTGTGTTGAGCACCCAGCAATTTCCAACCCAACAATTCTAAGTATTGGCGATATAGCTGCCAGAATAATACTTCAAAAGAAATGACAATAATCATTCGCGTTTTTAAAATTGAAAACAATTCATTTAACTAACTACTACAGAAATTAAAAGTAGGTTCATATCTGTATTAGAAAACGCGGTTCTCATTTTGAACCCGAAAAAAATAAGTTTACAATAAATTTTGTTTTATCTATTTAAAAATTTATACTTATCACCCTCAATTCGGATTAAACACCGTAATTCTAAGAATCGGCGATACACCTGCGTGGTTGCGGAGCGACGGCCTTTGTTTGGTGGGTGGCGGCCGTTGCTCAACGTTTCGTAAATCCAATTTCTAATAATTGACAAGATATCTGCGCGTTTGATATATATATATATATTCACAAAATATACTTGGAATTTTTTATTCTTTTCACTATTTATTCACATTCGAGCTTTTATTGGGATATGCACCACTTTTAGTTTCGCATCGAGCTTCCAAACGCCCGTATACTTAGCTAATATTCGATGAAAATACTACGCTAATGAAAAGTGTTACATCGACTATATTTCATTTATTTCTAAATTATTTTACCAGTAAGAAACATAAAAGAGTATCATAAACGGAATAAATCTTAGGTTTGCTGCTCGTTAATGGTTTTTCCAAGTGAATCGGAGATAATAATATTATAAAAATCTACAATAAAATAATGGCGAAGGGAGTCATAAAACAGATGAAATCATAATGCAACAATAAAGCAAAAAATCAGTAAAGTGAAACATTCAATCCTCCATGCTGACTCCCAACTTTACAGTATTCATAAATAACGTCATTATTACCACACAACACCATATAAAACACTCGTTAGGTCTTCGCGACAAATCGCTCCCGAGGCGGATTGCACAGCGACGGGCGACTGTTAATTTTATAAGAAAGTTTATTATGAAATTTAGAGCAGCCGAAACAAAAAATCAATATTTGACCTGACACGTGGCAAGGCGCGATCACACGACAGACACTCGGTCCCGTGCACAGTGGTCTGAATAGCCAGTTAAATGTGCATAAAATTACTTAAAAAATAAATTTGTCACTTTTGTACAGTTACATACCTAATGCTTTTCTACCCTTACTTTAAATATACCAAATAGTGTAATAGATGAATAAAAAAAGTTCTGTGTTAAATTATATGAAAAATTTTTCTGTATTATATGAGTTGACTGAAACTGTCAAGTTATTACACACTGACTGCAAATCATTACTCTTTCTATTTTGCTGTAAAAATTAAGTTATACTCAAATTAAATACTATTATTTTGATTCATATTCAAAATTTAAAATATATATATATATATATATATATATATATATATATTATGTAAGGAAACAAAGCATTTGAGAAAAACGCTTCAAAAATATATTCAAAGCTTAAAAATAATGAATATGTAGAACCAATAAATAAAAGATAATAAATATATTCTCTAAAACCTTTAACTTAATTTAATATAAAAAATATTTAGAAAAATATTCAAAATAGAAAAGTTAGGTTTGACAGGATAACGCCGAACTCACTAGGAGTTCAATGATTTCTTTCTCTTGGCTGAATGGATTATGAAAGATTTCGTCTCAGAAGATAAAAGACTTTTTTTATGAATTTGCTTCGCATTGATAATTTTGCTTCGCATTTTACAAGTAGGGCACGTGCTAAATATTCGCAACTTAAAAGAAATAATAACATGTTTCATAATAAATTCACTTGTCGCTTTTATCTTTAATTTTAGAAAATGTTTTCCGTCCTTTTTAAAATACTTGTTTATTTACATAAAGCTTGAAAATATTTTCAATAGATACAATCTTATTGTAGCTCCATAGATCCATATCCAAAAGCTAAATAATATTTGAAAATAGTTAAAATATATGTTCACGCCACCGTGCAAGAGGCCCACCACGCAGGCACGTACAACGATCATTCCAGTCAATCAAAGCACAGCGCGGCTTTAACTGAAGTTCTTCCCTACCGACACACTGCACTTTCCGCTCCGGACGAGGCAAGATCAGCGCGGGTGCGCCTCCACCTTTCAATACCTTAATACTTTAACTTTGAAATTATACAATCATTTATACTTTATATTTCACATTTTACTTTACATTCATCATCTACCTTGAGTTTATTTTATATTTGCGTGTACCCTTATTTTGCGCGAACATAAGTGGTGACCGTGGAAACGAACCCGCAGTTCCGGATGTAAGAGGCTGATTTCATCAACTGGAGAGAATCTATCAAAAGAGAAGTAACTTTTTCCTTCATTTCCTTTCATTATTCTTAATTTCCATTATCGTGCAGTCCTATCTAAATTCATACATATCTGAAAGAAATAATTTCTTTGCACGTTTCTACCTGAAGGTCAATTAATTTACCATAATATCAATCAAAGGTAGGTAACCTTTGATTAATATTCATTTATATCACTAATTTAATATGCAATAAAGTTAATTACTAAGTAATACAGTGATTACTTTGTAAAATATTCGGTAAAGTTATAATCTTAAGTTTAGTTTCAATTCAATTGATAGTAATTATTATTTACAGCTAACAACATAAGAATATTATTTTCAATCTTTGGTGATTTATACTGCCAAATTATTTCAGATAAGTGGCGTCTGCGCGTGAGTTATTTTATGTTGTCTATAACTATATTATGAGATAATTCGTTATATATATAATATATATATATATATATATATATATATATATATATATATATATATATATATATATATATATATATATATATATTAAAAAATGGAACAGCAGATGAACATGGAAGCCAAGAAGTATATTTCCTTTTAATTTTGTCAATTTTGACACAGACCAGTTAAAGACGGAAGAAATATATATATATACGTAGTATCCTACGTATATAGGTTGTTGATTAATTAATCATTCCTGTCGAAAGTATAAGACAAAATCTTTAATATATTTTTTTCTCTTGAGACTCTTGCGGAGAAATAATTTATAAAGCTAAAAGACCTTACCACTTTCGAAAATTTTAAATTAATTTCAGTACATTAGCAGAAACTGACAGATTGATATTTGGATTAATACAGCTATAGAAGTTTATCGCTAAGAGTAACAGACAAATGACCAAAAGTTTTTCGTCAAGCGCATTGTCATAAGGTCGTAGGTAAGAGCGGAATCATCAGGGTTCGACCCCACCAGAAAATTGTTGTTGATTGGAGAATGAATATTATAGGTATTTGCAACGAAATAAATAATTTAAAAACAAAACTTAACGGTACAGTAAATTACAATAAGTATTCTCCAAAATTGATGCGTGGCCCCTTGCCTTAGGTCTTACATAAATTGTGTCTGCTACCATTAGTTGTTCATATTTGTATAATTTGTTACCAGCAACTTTTTTAATGGTAAATCCATTTTTCTTAGGAATCCAGTAACCTGGAATTTTTAAAATATATGTTGTAGAGGTAATAAGGATACCACTGTAAGAGAGAGGGGTATAACACTCTTGGTTAATAAATTGTCTCGTCCCACCTACGTTCAGTTCGTACCCATATTTGAAAGCAACTATACAAAAATTGAAATGTGAATTCCAAATCTTTTGAATAACATCTTTATAAATGGGTACGGGGTAAAAATTCCCTGCGCTCGAGCTAAATAAACGAAATGTTATCAGCGGCTGCTCGCGCGTAATTAGTTATTCTGTAGAGAGATGGAAATCATTGCACTAGTGATTTCATTTCGAGCAAGCGGCGGCACAATGGATAAAAAGTAACGGGCATCCTTAGAAGCCGGTCACTGCCTTGTAACTGCCAAACGCAGCGACACATTCTGAATAATTCAATTTGTATTCAGCATTTCACTTCCATGTGTCCACTCTGACTAATATTCAGATCATACATGGCGGGCTTATGACTTAGTATGTAAAATCGCGTCGGTCTTACTGAAGTTATTTACATAAGGATGTTTATTACAAATGAATATTCATTCGGAAACAAGTTTTGCGTCTATCTGGTTGAATCTGAGTAATTTGGGAGGAGTGTGGTAAACAAGATTGATTATGGAATCAATATGTCATCTTAATTTTTTCGTAATGAGGGAGTTATTATTGGGTAAACAAATATTAGTTAAGTTACAGCAAAACAGTAACAAGAAGATTATGTAAAAAGGGTTCCTTAGTTATTCATAATGTTCTAGTTGAATTAATTTATTGTGTTTAAAGGTAGTAATATTATTGTTTTTGTTATTATTACTCAAAAGTACTTATTGAAATGTTTCAAAGGTTTAGAGAACTTAATAAGCGAAGGGATAACATAAATTTGTATACGTTCTCCGTGATTTTTTTTTCTTTTCATAAGCGAGTCAAGTGGAATCATAATTAAGTGCTTGAAAAATTTGGATCTTTTTCAAATTCCGTGCCTTTGATTGCTTCCTGTTTATCTACAAAGAAGTGTAGAAAAATGTGAAAAAAATATAACTGAAACTAATACACATTCATGACAATAAATAAAAAGTAACGAAATATATTCAGAAACAGGAGTCTTCAAGGTTCTAAGCTGAAATTTTATATGCAAGTGTCAGGTGAATTTTATATGCAATATAAAATTTATGTCACGTATGATACTAACTGATATGATAATTTTCAATTGTTAAAATGGAAATTATATTACGATTAAATACATTTTTGATTTTGAAACCCTAAGTAATTTATTTTGTGCCATTTATCTTAAATACGAACCAATTCATCAGAACTTTGCATTTTTCCTGAAAATATCAAATACTTAATTTCGATAAATTACTCCTTTTTTAAGTACATAATATTCAATTATTTAAATTATAACGCCGGTTGTGAAAAGTTTCAGTTATAGGTCATCTTAAAATAATTAATAATGGAAATTTTCTTTAGACACTGGTTCAGTGTCTATTTATCAAAATATTTTTAATTGTTTCTATAAAAAAAATTACCAAATTATTTACTTTTTGTCGTTCAAATTGACGAGTCTTCTGAAAATGCTTTCATGTTCGATGTCCTTTTTCTTCTTGAAGACATGTCGTATGATATGATCGTGTCTTCCAGTTGCAATAAATTGATCCCCGTCTAAATATTTTATACATATTTTTTGCTTCTCTTCTAATACACATCGCAAACACAATTCTTCTATTCACTTCGTAATCAGTATTCATTACTGTATTTATGATCATTTCTTTTCCATCTGCTACGGCAACACAGTCTCCTGAATTTTGTGCCTGTGCGATTGAAATAAAGAAATCATATAGAAATATCTATTAATATATAGCAAAATATTAGGAACAATTTTGTTTATGTCACCTGCTCATATATTTAAGTGTGGGAGTAGAACTTATGTTTCGTACTTGCTTTCGAAACGGTTCATACAAAACCTATGTAGGTCTTATTAAATAAAATAGATGCTAATTAGAGACATTTATTTTTAAGCTCAGTTTGTGGAATATTAAACGTGAAAATGACTTGGAATGTGCTTATAGTTTTTCAGTCATAACAGGGCCTGAATTGAAGGTTTTGTTCGAATGGCTTTAGCATTTTCCTATTAAACATCATCTGCATATTTCATTCTTGCGTGCATATTTCAGATCTGTAATATTTCTAAGCTATGTTATTTTGAATACACATTATTTTTACATAACATCAAATAATGTTGCATTAACTTATAAAATTTGTAGCTAAAAATATTATTAATAAATTTAATTTTAAATTCGGTTTGTTTACTTCAGTATGTTTCGTATGTTTCATTTTCATTCGTCGTTTTTTTTTTTAAACTTGCTTAGTTTTAAACTATAGACAATCATATTATTATGATAGCGTCTTTCAACATAATGTTTCTCTAAAGGATTTATTTAGGTGGACTTCATTTTGTTTTAAAATTAATGTTCTTAATAGAGTGGACTCAACTTTTTTGTAATTCGGAAATTTATAATATTTTATCAGGCAATACTTTTTACACCATTTAATTTTAGTAAATTCTATTTTATTTTAATGTTTGTAAGGATAAAGATAAGTACGAAATAATGGTAGCGCAATAATAAGAATGGAAGTAAAATTCAGAATCTAAAATTGAATATATGGCTGTTGAATAAACAATATAATTTGCATATTTGTGGGATCCAAGAAGACAGTGCGACATAGCATTCACCATTTTATTGGCTTTATAAATATTTGGTAGAAAAGTGTTTAGAGAATAATGAAACATAAGTTTTAATATCATCAGATGAAATATTTCAATATTTTGTATATATAAGAAAATAAAAATATTTGTTTTCCTTATTTATAAGAAATATGACAATAAGTTATAACGAAACGTACGGTACGGTACGATATGCAAAACACTAAGAAAATACAATGCTGATTTTTTGAATATTTATATTTTCTAATATATAGTAGACAGAGCCTGAATAATTAATAAAACGATTCGTGTAGAATTACTTTTAGAGCAGATACATTCAAAACGTATTTGAATATTTGTCTGCTGCAAAACTTCCGACAATTATAACGCCAGTTTTTGGGATTAAGATTATACGAAGGTGGAACTTGGACCAGACAAAAATCATAAATATAACAATGCTACTGTACTCAGCAATACAATAAAAGCTTGAACGTTTCAAATACTTTGGCTGGGTAATTTAGCTGTCTGCAGAAAAAAGCGAGGATTTAGTAGACAGAGATTTAATAACTAATAAAAACATTCATGTCGAATAACTTTTACAACAGACGAATGTGAAAGAAATATTTGAATGTTTATCTTCTTTAAAAGTTCTGATAACTTTAGCGTTTTCGGGGCTACGATTATCTTAAAGTGGAACTTGTAGAAGATAAAAAACATAGATATGAAACTGAACAGATGCAAGGGCACCGCACACTCAATAGCATAAAAGCACGAACATTTCGAATACTTCAGCTGAGTAATCTAGCTGTCTGCAGAAGAAACTGAAGGTTCAGTAGACGGAGTTCGGATAACTAATAAAAGCATTCGTGTAGAATTGAGATTGTTTTTTTTACAAGCTTTGATGTTGTTGTTTTATATCGATAGGATTAATGATATAAGTTATTAGTATACTGAATAACACATATTTACTAAGACTCAAAAAACAACAATCTATTTAGTTACAACTTATATCGATGTATATAATATATATATATATATATATATATATATATATATATATATATATATATATATATTCGTAACCTGTTAAGTTTCTAGATGGCAGTAAATATATGCCTGTAAATTGGAATATCATCCATTGCGTTATGGAAATTCGATCAAATTCGTCGAGGGTCCTGCCGTTAAAACTATTAATAAGCCAACACAATAACAATTGAAAATTATCATATCAGTTAGTATCATACGTGACATAAATTTTATATTGCAGTAAATATATTTTATATTGCAGTAAATATATGCCTGTAAATTGGAATATGGAAAATCGATCAAATTCGTCGAGTGCCCTGCTGTTAAAACTATTAATAAGCCAATACAATAACAATTGAAAATTATCATATCACTTAGTATCATACATGACATAAATTTTATATTGCATATGATAGACAACTGATTATTCAAAATTCCCAGACAAATTTCCATTATAAACTGTCTTTCCGGAGAGAGGCTGATGGAGATGATAAATTTACTAGTTCTATAAATACGAAAGGCACTTGTAGGTATACCCTGAATGACACAATAATACTAAATGTTTTGAATTGTAATGTTAATATGTATTTAAAACTAACAAGCTAACTTGAAAATTTCTTCCACATTTATTCCATCCATATGTCCTAATGTCAGATAGACGATACTATAAATGATAAAGATGTGAACATCAATCCTAAAAATTATTATGAAGCCGGAAATATATTTGCCAGTAACTCATACAACAACATGTTCAGTACCTTGCGCGTGCTAGTTACTAAGAAATAATATTAGTAAATCATGCCACATCGTGCAAGTAAATCGTAGGATATTTGATTTTTGTTTGCTTTTACCACTCAGTCCGAGGCAGAGAGTATAGATAACGTGCTTTAAAAGCAAGTACGTTGCAAGACGGCCCTATGCCAGTACTTTGCACATCTATGGAAAAGTCTACGTGTGGTCTAGTAATTTAGAGTTATCACTATATTGCGGTGAGCAAATGAGAAGACTTCAAAATTCATTAGTTTATACCGTTGAGCGTCCCTGGAACTTGAAATCACCCCCACAAAAAATTATGTAAGCAGAAATAATGTGTATAAGGATATATTAAAGAAAGTAAAAGACTAGGAATTTCCATTAAAATCGTTACACTCAAGATTAAAAATTGAGAAACTGCATATGTTAAAGAAAATCAAAAACTCCAAACGAGAACAACAAATATAGTTGTCTTAAATTTCAATATACTTTATAATTACCTTAATTTTAAAGGGGTTTTTATTTTGAAATTCCTGTTTTTTTTAGTCTACTTTAAATTTAGCATAGAATTCTAGGGTTTAGAAACAATACAAAAGCTACAGTTTAAAGTTAAAGTTAAACCTGAAAAAAATATGAGTCAATAATTTTTTCTATTGTATCTTTTTTGTATTTCTGTATATATATATATATATATATATATATATATATATATATATATATATATATATATACATTAATTGAACGTTTTTTTAACAAAGACATTCAATTTCTTTGTTTTTAATTGTATTAGATATGTCATTATTCCCAATCTTCTTGACGCAGATATGACGCTATCGAACCGACTGATTTAAAACGTTTTCATAAATCTCAATGTGAGTAAAACTATGAAACCATGATACAAAACAGAATATGATCGCATAGTGCTTCGTCAGAGAATAGAAATGCGCATTGCTATGATAAACGTATACTTTCTTCCCTTTTATAAATTTTCCCTTTTTTTTTGAAAAACGTTTCGTTATTGCGAGATAATTTTTAACTTATATTTTCCAAACGTAATGCATATAGAGTTACACTCTCCGCAATATTTTCAATTGTTTTATACTGTCTCTAAATTTGAAAACAAATTACGCGCTTTGCCTGTTGCCCTGAGTTAATTGAAAAGTGTGGAGCTGTTCGGACAAACTTCGTATATAAGAGCTTAATGTTCATTGACACTAAATGTTTTATTCATAGAAAAATTAATTAAATGTAATGCCGGAGAGAAAATTGAGGAAAATATTTCATCAGAATTACATTTAGTTTATTATGTAGATTATGATCCGTCACTCAACATGCCAATAGACGCTAACAAAGGTTGCAGTTTGAGAGAAAGGAAGAATATTGAAAAGACTTATCGACAGGTCGATAACGGAATTAGTTATATGGTGCAAATACTAAGTATCTAGGTGACTACTGCATTGAATTTCCTCATATTTTTTACGTTTTTGTAAATAACGAATTGAAATAATCAACACAACGGTTGCGGGGTGCTCTTGTCACATCCTTGACCTACCTAGGTTTGTGTGACATAGCTTAATAAAAAATGTTTGATGTTTCTTTATTTCATTACACCAATTAGATATATTTTCACATGACAAAAATACGACTAAAAACAACTGCATTTTATTCATATCGACATCAAAATTGATGAACAGTATTCTCGCCAACTTTCCCAGCATGATGTCCCTTACAGTAGCCGGCACGGGTTGTCCGCGCAAGCCTCTGGAAAATATTCAAACGGTTCAAAAATGTCGCTTTAATAATAAAATGTTGTGCAAAGCGGGAATTCTTTATTAATTTGCAATCTTCCGACCGATATTTGGCTGAACAAAGACAGCGAAACACTCAGTTTTGCTAAATTTTGGTCCATTTTCCGCTAGATAATCCGCTTATTTTCAGTTGAATCATTTAAAAGATTTTCATGTAACTTGTATCTGAGTTTTACAGCATACCATTATACTAAACTGAACATTAATTACGAATATCTGTTTATTATTAAGATGGACCTTGCTCAGTTAAGAAAATAAGTTTAAAAATCGATTGAGTGGACTTTTATCATAACTAATATAGACGTTGTCCTTTACATTCCATGTAAGGCAGTTTTGTTTTTATCTCAACATAGTATCTCTACAAACATTATTATAGACACTATATTGAAATAAATAAAAATTAAAAAAAATATCGAAAATAACAATTAAATGAAAATAATGGTATTTAGAACCAATCAAAAGAATTTTTGTCGTACCTGTATCCATATCGAATAGTCCATGTATATTTGACTGATACTATTCCACATAGTATCTCCATTTTTACTGTCATAGTTGAGGTATTGTAAGTTTGCAAAACAAGTTTCAATATTAGTGCGGCATGGATTAAGCTTTCATATAGGAAGAGAAGCGAAGAGAATGGGTGAACTTATTTGAATCGCACACACATACACACACACACACACACACACACACACACACATATATATAATATAATATATTATTTATATATATATATATATATATATGTATGTATGTATATATATAATATAATATGTATATATATACGTCAAAATTTTTTTTTCTTTTTATCATAGCATTATTTTAATTTCCTTTAATTTTCTTCTTTTATATTCTAAATACTATATTAAGACCAACTATTATTATAAACGTTAAATTGGAGTTAATTTGTTTGTTTGTCAAGCTTTCGCTACTCAAGTGAGCGCCTTGATTTTTTTGTAAACATGTTAGTGTGTCATGGCGATGTACTTTTAATATCTGAATAAAATTGATTTTTGGTGTTTAAAAAAACCGCCGTTGGATATAAGTACGTGCGTCTTCCGGTCAATGAAAAATGTTCACCTAATTCTCATTTTCATTTCCGCCTACTTTATAAGAGGATGAAGCCGTGGAGCAAAACCAGTTATATACAAAGAAAACTCGCTTCTAACGCGCGTGGAATATACATTGTTTTTATTGTTTACAAGTACAGTAACATTTTGCTAATCGCGGATTTGTTTTGCGTGGTTGTGAGTACTCGCGGTTTCCAAATTTAGATTTTTATAATAAAAGTCGATCAAAATGGTACTAATACAAACACGTGTTTTATAAACAAACACTCATTCATTACTGTCTATTGCCTCAAAAGAGGCAACCAAATAAAAATCATCGTTTCTCGATAAAAGTATGTACAATATACCTTCATTACTTAATGTCTTATAACTTATTTTTTTTAGTTTACGACATTACGTGCCGCTTCCCCTAACCTAACTTTCACGCTCGCATGCAATTTGTAACAATACATACAGCCAAAAAGTGAACGATAATTATTCCATCATATATAATATTGTTTTTATGGAAGTTTTGTAAGCTAAAAAGTTTAAAAAAAATGTATGATAAAGCCAATATCTGCTTTTTTAATTTTTTGTAAGAAAATACAACGGAACGATAAAAATTTTTTACAATGAGACTTTTAGTATTTCTTTTTAAAATATAAATACCTTCCACTTTCTTTTTTCACATTATATTGCCATTTCGTGACCTGCTAATTATTCGCACAACCCAAGTAATCCAATAATATAAGTAATTTTTACAAATTCAAGATTAAAAATAAATTCCATAACAACAACAAAGGATTCTGGCCTTATGGTACTCGCATATTCAAAAGTACTTCCCTTAGTCATATATTGAAATTAAATCTTCTGGCGATGATTTTGGAGCCAAAACGTGTTTATATATACTTAAGCAATTAATACGTAGAATTTCAAATGACCATCAATTAAAAGTTTTCATTCAAAAGACTTTCTAGTTTCTTTTGTGCAATACGTAAAATCTCCGTTACAAACGGTAAATGTACATTTACAGTTAGCTAGATATGGGCTGTATTGTCATTAATAGCAACCATTCGGATGTTCTCCATTGATAATTTTATAAAAGTTATTTATTCGAATCTTTTATCGGCTGTTGGTAAATCTATTCGATTGACTTTGATCACCCGGTCTTCGATCGTCGATAGAGATAGTTTTTTTGTACTTTCTTTAAAAAGAGGTCATCAGAGGTCTCTGAAAAAAGGTCATCTGATCATTGGGTAAAGGAGGTCTTCAAAATAGACAGTAAAAAATCTCTGAATATACGGTAAGAATTTCCAGAAACCTGTATTCTGCTGACTTAAACAATTATATATCAGTGAATATAATGGAATGTATATAATAAAGGCAGTGTAAATGTGATACCTGAGTAAAAGATAGACTAATATTTTGAAAAATTGATTAGATGATGAGGATTGAAGTCAGAGTAGGCCATACGAATAAAATTCTGATATTGATAAAAAGATAACGTTATCACGAAAATGAAACCGAAATGGAAGGTGATCATTTTTTTTATTTTTTATATAAAAAATAATATAGCTATTTATACTAAAACGTAATATAAATTTTGTCTCGAGAATCGTCGTATAATTTTGGTGATCTTTCTTCTGAATGAAAATGTTTCGCTGAAATGTAAATGTTTTATCTATTTAATTACAATAGATGTAATAAGAATAGAAGTCTAAGATGGTATGATTGTTCGAGTATGAGAGAGCAACTATATTATTATTATCTATGTTGGGACTTTTGATGTAGCGCTTCGTAATTGCATACTTTATAGGTAAAGCTAAGCATACACTAATCTAGTTCATTATTGAAACAGATTAATTTAGGTGATTAGAACCGAAACTCCTGAAAACTAAATTCCACCATTTACACAGCCATTTCAAAACATGAAATTTATTACATTTAAAGTATTTATTTTCTTTTAACCGAAGTAATTACACAAGGCTATCTTTTGATCAGGATTTTGGCTTCAAGACATAATTTCTAGATTTCTATAAATGAGAAAAATATTAATTTACCTTATTGTCAGTTGTCTGATTTCACCTAGAGATACGAAAACCTACAGACTTCAAATTTAATAATGACATTAAGTTTGGAGAAATTGGTTCCCGAATTATATATATATATATAATTCGGGTAATATATATATATATATATATATATATATATATATATATATATATATATATATTTATTTATTTATTTATTTATTTTCCTTTTGCAGCGTAGAGTTTTTTTTTATAATAAAAAACAATTTCCGATTTTTACGACTCTTTCTGTCCCAATCGTTTCTTTTTTGGTAGAATGTGATTGTCATTTAAGACATCGGGCACAATATAACAGTCTATTTTAAACATATTAGTAGTGTCTGAGTGCAAAAGTTATAAAAATAATTTATAATCGGTCCAACGTGGTTTAAACCTCGAATACCGAGTTTTCCATATTGAAGTATAATAAGGTAAGTTTTTAACATTATTGAAACAGCGTATTATTTAAATTTTGCACATGTGAATCACTTGCCAATTGTGATACGCGTTGATCCTTCCCGTGTACAATGTTCGAAGAAGCCGTTTAATGCTAACATCATAAATGTAATGTAAATAGAATATAATGGAAATATCGTATTCCTTACTGATATATTTGTGAGAGTATTAGTTAATCTGGTTTAATACGGAATATAGCACAGACCACAATAACTATGCAAACTTTGATTTTGAATTTAAATCCATCTTAATGACTACATCTCTAAAGTAAGTTGCTGAGTTATGAAGCTAATTACACTCTCCAAACTTAACTTTAACCATCTGCTAGTGGTCGTTTCAAATGTTAATTTGAATCTGAAGTCTTTATCTAAATCGATTTTCATCATTACCAACTTCCAGTTATCGATATGTATCTCTTGAATTAATGGTTCTCAAAGTCATCGGCGATTAGGGTGGAAGTTGGGACGTATGAATGTAATTTGTTCGCATCGATTTGAAATATGTGAATTTGTGATATTTACATATTAGGAATTGAATATCCACTATTACATATTTGTTAAGAGTTGAATTATACTAAAAAAGAATACAAATAAATTGTAGTGGTATAGTAATTCATGGTTTAGTTTAAAGCGGATAAATTCGACTAAATTTTATTATTCCTACTGATGTAACGTACACATTAGAAGGAATAATATTTTTTTTTATGTATTACTTGAAATTTGCTATTAATATATTACTTACTAGTGATTAAATTAGGATTATTGGATTACCACAAATTATATTAAAAGTCACGGTTTGCTTTATGTATCAACCGATACTTAAGGTTACATTAGCACCTATATCTTTTAATTTATAGTATTGAAGAAAGATATCATTGAAAGAATTTTTAAAAATTCTAAGAATTTCACAAGTTTTTGAGGTCCATACCTCAACTCGTAATACTTATTTGAACGGAAGTGTATATATATATATATATATATATATATATATATACAACCATTTTTTATATAACTTAATTTATTAATTTATTAGAAGGAATCCTAAGTGGTCATTTGAGTATCATTTCAATATGTTTCATATTATTTAGTATTTATCGAGAAACGAATAAGGAAGGTTCGATATTAATTTCGAAATATTTTTTTTTCGTAATGTATAAAATAAGAACAGAAGTAGAGCCAATCTCAGTAAAGATCGCGAACCCGAATTTCACGGAAAAAAATGAACAATGGGTAAATTGATACCTCATTTACGAGTGCATCGGTTGCAAAATTGAGTCATAATAATTTGAAAATACCTGTTTTATTGCGGCAAACTACCACCGTCTAATAAATTGTGCTAATTTTTAAACCAATATATGATAATCTTTCATCACATGATTTGTTACATATTTGTTTAGACGCAAACATTAAAACAACAATGAGAGTTTAAACCCTTTTACGTGGACTTTAAGTACTAAATATATCTATTTAGGCATTATAATGTCTGAAACAGTGACACACTTGCCTATTTCAATATCTTAAGGAATTATGTCCTTTCCTTCTATTATGTGTACCATATACATTAAAATTGTAATAGAATTTCAAACATGAGGAAGAAAGATGAAAAGGAAATTTCTCGTTCAGCTTGGTACATATTTGATGAATTCAAAGGAGTTAAAACTGCGAAAAGAAAAGAAACTAAAGAATTTTAAAGAAAAGAGGAAAAGGGTGGGGTGCTTTATAAGGACATAATTAGTAGAAATATAGTCGATGATCGAGCATGATCTACTCATAGATCTGAACTAACTGTTGCTCGCGGCTTTGCCATCGTGAACTTTTGGTAAATGTGGTACAATTTCAATATAAATCTTGAGCTCTCGATATACTTAAGTAACAAATTTAATAAACACATATTGTAATATTAATTTTTATTTTCCAATAAAAACCATCGAATCGCATCTCACATAGTTATGCTATTTTTGAAGTAATCCGTAACATATGGACAAGAACTATGTCTACAAGTGTTGTTTAATCCGTATATCAAACCGGTTTCTAAGGATTCCTGAGTATAAAATAAGACGATTATAACCAATCTTTTTTATATCTTATCTCGTTGTGAAGATATACCATTTCAATACAATAGCAAGGATTAAGGATCTTGCAGCAAACCGAGCGCCCGTCAACTTTTTATTGAAAAATAAATTAGTTCTCAGCAGCAAAAAGCCCAAGTCAAATATTGTTTTAGAATAATTTCGTCTTAAATTTTTGACAGAAATTTTATAAAAATCTGTCCAGCCGTTTAGGCGCAATTAAGTATTATTCGGTGTTTTATTTCAGGTAAATATATCGTCTGTCGTTTTTCTATCTAGATTTAACTGTAATGGCTGTCACTTTTTTGAAAAATCAATATTCCTATTACAAATTTCAGAAAATAATTCTGAGATACTAATAAATATTTAATTTAATTTATTGAATCATTTTATGAGACAAAAATTGCAAAGAAATGGAATTCCCGGGTTGAAAAATGCTAATAATTCTTAATTTTATACTGCTACATAATTTTATCAAGTCGGCAGTACTTTATGGTAACTATTGCTTTTAATTTTAATGTCTTTCATTAAGAGTATATTTTGTTATTTAAATTCTATTTTTAAAAGTATTACAACTAACTCTCTTCGTGTCCCAGAACATTCTGATTTTTCTCAATTACGCGAGAAGTTTGAATAAATTATTTTATAATTTAATCGCTAATAAGGTACTTTTTTGCCATGTTTAGTAATGTTAACTGTATTCTATGAAAGCAAACGAGATAAAAAGCTATCCTCACTCTACCCATACAATTGTAAAAATAAGAAGTTCATAACTGGCTTATTTTTGAACAAAATTTTTATAATATTTTTAGTACCGATTTTTACGTAGCTTATATTTTCATGACATAAAACATTAAATGTAGGGGTAATTAACTACCCTATTGAGCTCAATTTGATTGACAAACATTCGTTTGTTTCCCTATTTTTTTGCATTAAATGTGTTTAACAATATCTATTGAACATGATATGAAGTTTTACGAGAAAAAAAGATTTTTATACCTGGTGGTCACCATTGCTCCAATGAAAAAACCTACTTGGTAATAGAATTTACGAAGAAGATTTTTTGCCCCTAACGCATTATTTTTTACGTGATTAGAATAGCGAATAGCCACTGCGAATTAGACAGAGTTAATTTATTAAACGATTTACTAAAAAATCGGTTCATCATTGTTCAGCAGTATTTTGGAATGTCAGAAGACAAACTAAAGCATTAGCGGGCCGGACTTGGAAAGTGATCAAGCTTAAAGAGATGCTGCCTCTAATAAAAAACACTGAATATTATACGAACTTTAATTATTTTATTTTATAATTGAGAAGATAAAATTCAGTTAGGGTTGTTGTTCATTGCTGCTGTTCAATATCAAAAACGTCAAAATAATTTTTATCAACGAAAGTCTTACGCAGGACTGAAAAAGAAGCATCTTTGGAAACTTTCATAATCTGCGCCGGAAACGGTTACGCCATAGACTTTGCAGCAAATTTCTGCAGCACACATACTAAATCTTTCTTATTTTTAAGATAAATATTAACTATACGTTAGGGCATTTACAACATTTATTTACCATATATTACAAACATATAACTATTTACTTATAAATTTATAAGTAAATATGTGTGAATGATAAATATGAAATAGGAAGTACTGAATATGTGTGAAAGATAAATGTGTAATAATTATCCAGTGTGGCTATAACGACACTTTATATTTTTATGAAACATTGCATTTATTTATTCCTAATATTTTTTTAGTGATAATAGTAGTACTAGTATACGCGTAGATGCTTAAAATTCAAAAACACCTCATTCATAGTCATAGAATTCATATCAAAAAGTAGTAGTATTAAATATTAGTAGTATTAAATAAATTCTAATAGAGTAGGAGGCAAAAAATGGCTAAATTATTCAATTAAATTTATGTTTAATGAGTAGATAATTCTTGGAAAATAACATAGGTGCTGGAAAAATGTTGAATATTTCCAAACCTTTTTCCTTCTCCTATAGTACTTGTTTATTTTTTCCAGCTAAGAAATAAAGCGTAATCGAATGTATCGTATAGATGGTAGTTTAATTTAAAATAATTACGTTTATGAAAATCGGTTGAAGCTTTTTACTGTTGTTAACGCCTTCAGAATAAAAGCAATTATTAACGTTGAAAAATATTTTTAAACCTTTAAATATTTAGCTTCTTCTGTACATAATTAGAATCGAAGGTAGCAAATATAAGAGATCAATATATTTATTTACATATTTACTACTTGAGATATGTATTTAATTCTTTATCCACGGGTTGCGGAAAATGCTTCTCCCGTGTATTTTAGTTCCAATTTTTTGAGTTAGGTTTGTTTTGTTCTAAAGGTACGAATATGTTATAAGAATGTTTGTTCTATGTATGTGATTTGTGCAATTTGGTTATAAGACCATGTTTTTTCAAATTTGTTTTCTCTTACGTTGTATTTTTTTTGAAAATGTTAATTAAAATTTAATTCAAGTTTTAGTTCCCTATTCTTGAAATCAAAAATTCTGTGTTACGTTATTAAAATTAAGTACTGAAGACTTTTGATAGCATAATTTAATTTTTTGAACTGACACAATGATGAATTATTAGAAACACGTGAGTAATTTAATTAAGCTTTTCTTAAGATGCAATTCATTTTAATCTTAATAGTACGATATATAAATGATAAATTGGCAGTTGCCGTTAACTTATTTGCAGTTAATGCCTAGATAATTTTAGTTTCTTTTTAGAGTTTCGTAACCCAAAATGAAAATAGCAGAACCCTTATGAGATTATTGACTTGTTTGTCCGTCTGTCTGTTTATCACAGTTGCGATTCTAAAAACTCGTTCAACGAAGGAACTGGGAATTTTGGTTAGTTATTAAGTATATTAACCACTCGTACATCTCAACAGAGACAATAGACTTAAAAATATTTATATGGAAATGATTTGAGGCTCAAATAAAGATTTACATATTTTTAATTTTTTGTATTGTATAAAGACTACTTTGACAAGGCGAACTATGAGGATTCCCAAACTATTAATTTCAAAATATCACGTATAGTATTACAAACATTTAAAAAAAAATATCCACAGAAACCTAACGACAAATAAACAAAAAAACAGCGTTTTCAGAACTTACCTAACGTTTACCGGATGATTATATCTAATTATTATTGAGCAATTGGCAATATTTTTACCACTGCGAAAAGTATACTGCCAATATATATATACTTGGTGAAAAAAGACATATTTTTTTGTAAATTGTTTAACATGACGAAATATATTACTTACCTAAATATCTAGAATCCAAAAAGGTTTTTATCAATGTAGATATGAGTTATAGAAATGGTACAGAACAATTATACGTTCTTTCCAAATGCAAAATTTGAAGATTCGAAGTTCGTATATTAATAAAAATCGCAACAATAAGATAGAATTGTTCCCCCGTCATACAGCATCATCTGAAAATTAACGTTAATTTGTTATAGTTATATATTAAGAACTACAATAAAATATAACAATATTAAACTGAAATGTTGTAATATTTATGATAAGAAACTTGGTCTCTATTTTTAAATATTATGACTGATACAGTTACAAAACTTAATATTAAAAACCACAACTAAATGTACCCGTGATTAATTCAAATATTTATTCAAGTACGAACAAACAACTCAGTTAATGGCATATTTTCAAAATCATCAAAATTCATATTGAAAAATTAATTGACAGCGATGTTGAAAAAATAATGTGTCCTTAGGTAGAAGGGCGTTCAGCTTTAAGTAAAATTCGCAAACAAAACTTATCTCAGACCGATCATTGCCAGCGCGGGACCTAAATAAACACTCCTTCTTTTTTGTCTTACAAAGACATCGTTTCATTTTCTTATCTACTGGCCAGGGCAACGCTGGTTTATTGTTGAGCTTTATAGATGGCACATTTAGCCCAAAATTTAAAGATGCGCCCTGTTCTGCTTAATTAAGGGGCGCGATGCAAATATTTTCATTGGTTTTCGTATTCATAGCTCAAATTAGGTATATTTTCTTATATATCCGAGCATTTAAAGTAAACGAATAAAAGTAACATGTATAGTGAAGTAGAGATTTTAACATCTCACTTGTAACAGTTTGTTGAAGGGTCCTGGAAACTAAAATTATACCGCAACCTAATGGTACAAGAGAGAAATTTCGAAGTTTTTTTCGAGAAATCGTCCAATGGTGTTGACAGATAAGGTATATAACACCCTCCCCCCCCCCCCCCCCCCGGTTTATAGCGTTTTTGAAATAGCATGTTGTTCACGTTTCACCAGAAAACTTGTATCCTCGAATGAGAGCGCTACTTCAAAATTAAAACGTAAAGCAATGTGGTGTGGAATCCCGAAATCCCGATATCCCGATCGTGTTTATTTGAAAATCATCATAACGGATTATAAAAGTACTAGCATTGATCCGTGGATTCATTCGCGTAGTAAATAAAAAATGGTGACGAAATTCAAAAATGTTCCAAATAATTAAGTAGTTGAAGATGCACAGAATTTCAGAAAAGGCATGAAAAGATAAAAACCTGTGTCCTACAGCAGGTAGCTGTAGATTGACACGTTACCGTGATGTGTTATTACATATTAATATTCAAACTATTATATTCGCATTGTTATAACTTACGGGATGATTTTTAATAACCATAAAAAGCAATAAATGGTTGTTGAGTAGTTGAGAGAAGAAAATAGAACATATATACAAGCAAAAAAAATTAATTCACTTTTGCATTTCTAATATTAATGTGATGTTTTATAACACAAATGTACAATTTTATAATATCCTCAGTTACGTATGAAATGTAATCGAAATTTTTTAATTACCGCTCATCCGCCACGGATCATACGCCACGTGTAAAAAAATTATTATACAGTATTGTAATAACGTGGTTTCAACCTGCATTTTCACTTTCATATAATAAATTTCCGACCTGCTACCATGCAACATTTTGTAAAAGTTAGCTTCTTTAAATTAGTTAATTCAGGGGTATTATAAAAAAATGAGTTCTTGTCTTAAAAGTATTACTATAAAAAATAATAAAAGTCTATCGCTGTTTTGTGGTAACGTTTAATTGTCATAGATGATTTTGTTTCAAAATGTTTATTTTTTATAAAGAATTTTTCTTTTAAATCGAATGATCTGTGTGCAAAGCTAGTTACTTTTTGGTTTGTTCAAAGTTTTTCTAAATTTAAAAACCATAAGAAATTTTATTCAGTTAAATTCATTTATTTTCATCCAATTAAATAACGTTCCGAAACAAAATACCTTATTTTTGTCGATAGCGTTTACATAACGAGTTACAACAAAGTTAGATTTGTATTCTATACCAGAATGTAACTGAACAAACTAAAGTCAATTTAACGACTTATATTAAAGGTTTTAGAAAGTTCAGTCACTTTTTTAATACAACTTCTGCAAGTCAACGTGTATAACGGGAGAACTTCTGGACTAAATTTTTTCAACATTTTCTGAATATTGAATAGTCTTATTTGTTATGTACATTTATTTTCGTTACATTTGATGCCATTTCTCGGGTTATTTTTTTTTCAAGGCTTCATCGATTAATACCCGATTTTCTGTTCGAACACCATGTGTTATAATTTCCAAGCTGAAATTATATCACTTTTTCCTTAAAGGACTTCATAATAGACTGTGTGATGTGCGCCACCTCTAAACTATGTCAATTTTGTTAATATTTTGCGTAGTTGTTACTTATTAGTAGTGTAATCAATGAATTAAACAGGAACCGTAAAATTAAATTTTCGTTTTTTTGCCCCACCCTAAAGTAATTTTATTTCATATAAAGAAACTACACCCGGCAGTAAAATTCCTATTAAGAAGTAATATGTAAAATGTAGATTCAGGTAAAATACGGTATATATCTACGAAAATTAAGAATAGAGATTACTGCCGTATGTTTAAGAGTGAAATAATCTATGTGTATTTATCATATATTAGTTACTTATAGCTGATAGGAAACTTTTAATTAGAAGGGAGTATTGAAATATTAGATTATGGTGGATTTCTTTAATGATTCGCGTACGAGAAGGAGAATCGATGCATTTAAGATGTAATATTGGACACGGTTACATAATTAATAAGTTAATCCTGGATCAACTTGGCCTACGACTCTCATTAAGACTACTGAAACTGGTTGTAGTAGGTAAGGTTGAAGAAAAATACTTCGTAGCCGATAAACGCTGATCGAACCAAATTAAGAAATATATTTTGAGATGTTTAAAAATTTTGTCTGTGGACATTTTCAATAACAAGTGTTGAGTAATCTTACACTAAATTAAACAAAATTGTTTTGTAATATTATAACCTTTTCAATTGATGCCCACATGATACATAACGTGGGAGCGCCACATATTTTTGCATATGTTTTTATTGTACCTCAAGACATAACACTTAAAGTTATGAAAAAAAAATTTGAGGCCATAACTAGCCCCATCAAATAACACCCTACACTCTAAATGGAATTTATAAAAATCGGGCACTTAATTTACCCTCCTTCCCACATAAATTTCCAAACGGATATTTTTGAGTTTCAGATATATGTGCCATCGAGATTATATATTTTATTACCATACTAAATTACGATTTACTACATCGAGCGATTCTGAGAAAAAATGCTTTGATGGTCAGATGGAAAGAAATGCGAATGATCTTATAAGTTTTCCGTTTTATGCTATTAAAAGCAGGTAAACTTAATAAAAAGGAAATATTATTATCAAAGCTCTTAAATTACTAGCTTACATTAGTATCAAATCTGGCTGAATGTCTTAAGTATTCTTACTATAAAAAATAATCTGTAATTATGTGTCCTGTTTTAGAAAGTGTCCATTTATTATCGACAATAACTCAAAGTTCCTATAAAGAAATACTTACATATTCATCAGTTTTGTATAAAGAGGCTTCAGAAGGAAAAAAAAACTAATTCCGTAAAATAACTAATTCCGTGTGGAAGGCAATTGAGCTCTTACTAATTACAACATTACGTTCAAGGCTTCACTCGGACGTTTGTCTCATTCATTGGTGTTTATATGACCTATTGATTCTCATCGTATAGGTCTCCATTCGAAAAAGAAAATCTGCCACATGTAATTAAATTTTTGTCACTTAGTTTTACAGCGATAAAAATATGGCTGGAAATCAAGGATTAAGAGAGTTTGAGTTTTGTATTGTGTTGCCACGGTTAGGTCAACTGGTTAATGTTAGCATTGCTTGTTGCAAGCACGTTGAAATATTTGTCCAACTGCGACATACTAAACAAAATAGGTTATTGTGTATGCACATATCGCAAACTAAATATTCTAATGGCAATTGCAATTTTTAATAAGATTTTGATTTATAATTTTGTGTGGATAAATTAAAATAAGGTTTTCGTTTACAATATTAATGGATAATTGCAAACAAGATTTTGATTAACAATCGCAGATCTAAAAATATAATAAAATAAATTTACGTAAACATTTTTAGTCAAATTACAGAACAAGAAACAGAATCTTTAAAAATGATTGTCCCTCTGTCCATTTGTTTGTTGCAGCAACACAATTTTTTCAGTTTAATATCGATTGTGATGAAATTTTACAAAAAGACATAGTTGAATTGCGTAAACATGTGGAACCTCCATATATCAAACGTGGAACAAATTCTCACAAATCGTAAACAGTAGGCTGTCACTGAAGAGCGGCTGACTTTTAAGTCTAATTGAAAATATATAGTCATACTTTTTATATAGCCCGTGCTATGCGAGATTTGAATCACCAAAGCGTTTTCTTTCAATGAAATTTTGGTTAACTTGCACTAGTTAATGAAATATATGTTGGCAACCAATTATTTTTCTGACACCTGTGAAAGATATACATATATATAGTTAATATAATTACAAGATGAAAAAAATGAATATTTTTAAAAGTTAAACATAAATACAAAGCGTGCCTTCGTATATTTAAACTTTTCTATGCGCCTAAGCATGTGCGAATCCATCAACGTGTTATTACATTTAGACTAATAAAAATAAAATGGATGTAGTATTTCACTAAATTGTTTAGAAATATTAATATCGTTTCATTCCCCCCTGCCGCATACGCGATCTGATCGCGTGGCGTCTGTTAATATTAATAAATTATTATTGTTATCGATACAGTCGACAAATTTAATGACGTATTTAGTTATATCGACAGTATAGAAAAGAAAATCAGTTTGTCATCTAATTATTCTACGTATACTTAGAAATTAGTAATTTTTGGACGCTTTCTTTATTTTACAGCTTCCTTCATGGTACACTATGAAACTTTCCTTAGTGCCAAATTTTAAGATCCATCGAGAAGAATCCTATATGTTTTGAAGAGTAAGTCACTCTTAACTAACGCGATATTTGAAAGGCTCTATCTTTTTATTGTATTGATTTAGAGACATATATATTATGGGGATGCCGAAATTTAATAGGCAGATAGACAGCTAGACCGACAACAAAGTTAAAGTATAAGAAGTTCCGTTTTTATCATTTTGATAGAGAACCCTGTAAATAATTTATTATTAAATAAATAAAACTGATTACAAAACAAATTGTAAATAAAAAGTAACATTTTGACAATTTCAGCATTAGATTTTTCGGAGTCAAGTTACTTTATTATTAAATACACCATATATTTCTTCTGAAAGTTTGTTTACAATAATTAAACCAATAAATGCGAAGTGCATGAAAAGTTTTTTTACGCGTAGATGCTTAAAATTAAAAAATACCTCATTCATAGCCATAGAATTCATATCAAAAAGATATTTTATCAAAATTCGTATTAAATAAATTCTAATAGAGTAGGAGGCAAAAAATGGCCAAATTAGTAAATTAAATTTATATTTAATGAGTAGATAATTTTTGAAAAATAACACAGGCGCTGGAAAAATGTTGAATATTTCCGAACCTTTTTCCTTCTCCTATGGTACTTGTTTTTTACCAGCTACGAAATAAAGTATAATCGAATGTATTGTATAGATGGTAGTTAAATTTAAAAAGATTACATTCATGAAAATCGGTTGAAGCTTTTTACTATTGTTAGCGCCTTGAGAATAAAAGCTGCACAGCAATCATAAATGTTGAAAAATAGTTTTTAACCTTTAAACATTTAGCTTATTCTGTAGTAATTAGAATCAGAGGTAACAAACAAGACAATAAATCAAGATATTTATTTACATATTTACTACTTGAGATCTGTGTTTAATTCTTTATCTACGGGTTAAGGAAAATGGTTTCCCGTGTATTTTAGTTCCAGGAACTGTGTTTCCAATTTTTGAGTTAGGTTTTATTATTCTAAAGGCGGTAAATATGTTATAAGAATGTTTGTTCTATGTATGTGATTTGTGCAATTTGGTTATAAGACTATGTTCTTTTCAAATTTGTTTTCTCTTACGTTGTATTTTTGAAAATGTTAATTAAAATTTAATTCAAGTTTTAGTTCCCTATTCTTGAAACCCATAATTCTGTATTACGTTAATAAAATTAAGTACTGAAGACTTTTGATAGCATAATTTAATTTTTTGAACTGACACAATGATGAAAGAAAAGCTTAATTATTAGAAACACGTGAGTAATTTAATTAAGCTTTTCTTAAGATGCAATTCATTTTAATCTGAATAGTACGATATATAAATGATAAATTGGCAGTTGCCGTTAACTTATTTGCCGTTAATGCCTATATAATTTTAGTTTCTTTTTAGAGTTTCGTAACCCAAAATGAAAATAGCAGAACCCTTATGAGATTATTGAGACTTGTTTGTCCGTCTGTCTGTTTATCACAGTTGTGATTCTAAAAAGTCGTTCGACGAAAGAACTGGGAATTTGGGTTAGTTATTAAGTATATTAACCACTCGTGCATCTCAACAGAGACAATAGACTTAAAAATATTTATATGGAAATGATTTGAGGCTCAAATAAAGATTTACATATTTTTAATTTTTTGTATTGTATAAAGACTACTTTGACAAGGCGAACTATGAGGATTCCCAAACTATTAATTTCAAAATATCACGTATAGTATTACAAACTTTTTGATATATATATATATATATAAATATATACTTGGTGAAAAAGGACATATTTTTTTGTAAATCGTTTAACATGATGAAACATATTATTTACTTAAATATCTAGAAACCAAAAAGGTTTTTATCAATGTAGATATGAGTTATAGAAATGGTACAGAACAATTATACGTTCTTTGCAAATGCAAAATTTGAAGTCAGTTAGGTTTGTGTTTTATACGTCATTTAATCATTTTAACTATATTCGAAGTTCGTATATTAATAAAAATCGCAACAATAAGACAGAATTGTTCCCCCATCATACAGCATCATCTGAAAATTCACGTTAATTTGTTATAGTTATTAAAAATTACAATAACATGTAACAATATTAAACTGAAATGATGTAATCTTTACAAGAAACTTGGTCTCTATTGTTAAATATGACTGATACAGTTACAAAATTTAAAATTAAAAACCTCAACTAAATGTACTCGTGATTAATTCAAATATTTATTCAAGTACGAACAAACAACTCGGTTAATGGCATATTTTCAAAATCATCAAAATTCATATTGAAAAATTAATTGACAGCGATGTTGAAAAAATAATGTGTCCTTAGGTAGAAGGGCGTTCAGCTTTAAGTAAAATTCGCAAACAAAACTTATCTCAGATCGATCATTGCCAACGCGGGACCTAAATAAACACTCCTTCTTTTTTGTCTTACAAAGTCATCGTTTCATTTTCTTATCTACTGGCCAGGGCAACGCTGGTTTATTGTTGAGCTTTATAGATGGCACATTTAGCCCAAAATTTAAAGATGTTCTGCTTAATTAAGAGGCGCGATGCAAATATTTTTATTGGTTTGTTCGCATTAATAGCTCGAATTAGGTATATTTTCTTAAATATCCGAGCATTTAAAGTAAACGAATAAAAGTAACATGTATAGTGAAGTAGAGATTTTAGAATAAAAATGAACTTGTAACAGTTTGTTAAAGGGTCCTGGAAACCAAAATTATACCGCAACTTAAGGGCGCAGGAGGGAAATTTCAAATTTTTCTTCGAAAAACCGTCCGATGGTGTCGACAGATAAGGTGTATAAATTAACAAAAAAACGAGTTCCCATCTTAAAAGTATTACTATAAAAAATAACGAAAGTCTATCGCTATTCTGTGTTAACTTTTAATTATCACAAACGATTTGTTTCAAAATGTTTATTTTTTAAAAAGAGTTTTCCTTTTAAATCAAATAATCTGTGTGGAAAGTTTGTTTTTCACGCTAGTTACTTTTTTATTTGTTCAAAGATTTTTCTAAATTTAAAAACCATAAGAACATTTTCCATCTAATCTGAGTATTACTTCTTTTAATATCTTACGCCAAATTTTATTCAGTTAAATTCATTTATTTTCATCCAATTAAATAACCTTCCAAAACAAAATACCTTATTTTTGTCTATAGCATTTACATAACGAGTTAGAACAAAGTTAGATTTGTATTCTATACCGGGATGTAAATAAACAAAGTCAAGTCAATTTAACGACTTGTATTAAAGGTTTCAAAGTTCAGTTACTTTTTTAGTACAAATTCTGCAAGTCGATGTGAATATAACGGGAGAACGTCTGGACTAAATTTTTGCAACAATTTCTGAATATCGAATGGTCTTATTTGTTATGTAAATTTATTTTCGTTGCATTTGATGCCATTTCTCGGGTAATTTCTTTTTCAAGGCTTCATCGATGTAAAAATTTATATACACGGTATACAACGTAGCTCTCTCGTACGAGGAAAACTTTTTCAAAACTGCAGAAACTTCCCTCACAAAATTCCCATGCATTTTTATATGAAGTATAGTAAAGCTGAGTCTAGTGGCCAATATTTAGTTTTTTTTCTGAAATAATTTAATACTCGATTTTCTGTTAGAACTAACATGGTGTGTTGTAATTTCCAAGCTGGAATAATATCACTTTTTCCTTAAAGGACTTGATAACAGACAAGGAGACTTTAGACATTTTTAAATCAGTTGTAGTAAGAACTCTGGTATAGAATGATGTAGTAGAAAATTAACAAATCAGTCTGATAACAAAATGCCAGTCTGGCGTATTGACAAGAATTACAATTACAGTTATCAGTGCGTGGTATTACAGTGAATAAAAGAATATGTCCAAGTTATTTTAAAATATGGAATGTAAAACATAAAGTTTTATTTAGTGTTTGCTAACTCCGCCATTTCTTCCACGTGAATTTTCAGGAAATGTGAAATGAATTGTAAGCTTGATGCATCAGTAGCTATTATCTATTATAATAATTATAAAGTAAACCTTTTTTAAAGAAATGCCGCTTATATTGAAACATAAAGTTATCATATCTGTTTCTTATTGGTTCGATTGCAACGAAACATAGCGTATATCTTTACCGCAGGTCCAACAGTGAAAATTTCATTGAAATCCCTTTAACCGTCCTTGTGTGATGCGCGAACTAATAAATAGACTCAAAGGCAAACATACGAGTACAAAAATTTTAAAAACTATTTTTTAGGTTATATTATATTTATTACGTTCCCCTAAATATTTTTATAAATACTTTCTATATAGATAAATGCCAATTCCGCAAATTTATTATATACCTATAGAGTTTTGCAAAGAATAAAAAAGGTAACAGTCAAATTTATGCGGGTTAGTACTAGACACACCAAAGTAATTAAATTACAAATATTGGTAATAGATTAAAATTTTAAACACATTGAAGAAATAAAGCTTATATTGAAAATATAAAACATCCAAAAATTGTATGTACCTGAAACGACCGAAAACGACGCCTGCCAATATTCAGACTGCTTACTTAAACATCTACTTGTCCTGCATCCCTCCATATTTATATCGGACTAAGCCCAATTCGCCAATGTATGTCCGAGTGAAAGATTTTATTGGGCTATTTAAAATATACGTGGCGCCATCTATTGAAGTATTTAGATGCACGAAATATTTATGTAATGACTACACATCGAGAAATAGTCCCTTTGTTATTTTTATACTAATGCATCATTAATTCATTTTTGAGCATATTAAATACTTATATCTTCTAATTGAATGTACCTATTCCGATGAGATAAAACTAAATATTTCTTGAAATCATTCCTTCTTTTTTCAAAAAACTCCATCCATAGAATCAGCAATTTATACTATATAAATTTCAAAAAAGTATTTTCCTGTTCTATAAGTTATATTATGTACCCCTACATCATTCTTTTGTAAATATCTATAATGTGTAGAGACCAACCATACAATTTTATTATACAATAAAAATAATAAATCTACGTGAAACATTTTCTGGTTTCATTTTGATATGACCTAAAACCCTTTTTGATCAGTAATATTGTAAATATGAAAACTTTCAATTGCGCGGCTGTATATTGATTTTGAAAAATAAAAAATTAATGTAAAATTTACGGATCTTCTTAATACGTTATTTCAATTTGTAAAATTTGGTCTACGAAATTAAACGTTGTCTATGGACTAATGTTTCTTTCCCTTTCTTAGATTTTCAACATCGCATCAAGATGTATTTATTTTATTTTACTAGGATACTGAAAATTAAAGTGCATGAAGACAATTAGTCAGTAAATAAAAATGTCAAAAATGGTCGATATTTTTTCAATAGTCTGTTTATATATAATCAATTTTTTCGAACATTTCTTTGCGTATAGAAAAAAATATCTTTCACGTACTGAATTTTTAATAGTTACTATTTTATTACATATATTTACATCTTACATGCTTCGATTAAGCCGTATTTGCTCTTTAACTAAATACGGGACGTATTTAGTTAGTATTTAGTACCCTTTATAATTTCAATTATTTGGCAAATGATACTATATAAATTTATTTAATAATATTCTTTCCGTACATTACAGAAATAAATTATTAACTATAACTTAAAATTTACAGCTCAGTATTGATTAAGTAGAGTTAGAAAATATTCTCCCACTATTAGAAAACTGTAACTCAACGTCAAAAAGCACACTCAACTTCGGGAACCAGAAATATATTTAAAATGATATTGGTGGATTTTAATATCTGCAGAAATAAAGATAGTCTCCGATAATGGTGGATAACTCAGTACTTATTTACAATGCACAAAGTAAAGCTTTTGTTGATTCGTATTTTCGTATACGAATACATTACGGACCTAGAAACCTATCAACGCTTTCTGAGAACGTAAAAAACTTACACACGAAAACGATCCTATTTAAAAGTCAATGAAAAGTGAGAGTCAGGGTGGGGTGTTGGTTTCTCCATTCTATTTGGTATTAAATGACCATAGAACTGACTTCTTCTTGCGCAATAGTAACGACAAAATACACATTAGTTATTTCGGTACTAAATGTGGTAATTTACTATTAGGATTCATTTAAATTTTTCAAATTATTGGTTACTTTTATTTAAGTATTTATTTCCCAATAAAGTACAGTATTAAATAACAGTATAAAGTAGTATTATTTCCCTATAAAATACATTAAATAAATTATAAAATAATAGCTGAGAACATGGAAATCCCCAATCCATAGAAACTAAGGCGAAGGCAAACGCAGAGACGAGCTCGGAGGCAAAGAATATTAGCTTTCACTGCGTAAAGAAGCGACATTCACCTACCCCCACCCCCCCTGGCAATTTAGCGATCAATAGTAACGAGAAGAGCATTTCTAGCTCCTATTCGCAATTTATTTGGTTAGTACATATAATTTTATATCTTCAAACATATCCCTGAGCAGTTTTAAAAATTTCATCAAATTTAAAAATTTCAAACTGTTCTTAAAAGTCATTATATTGTTAGAACGTCGATGGAATTGTCCTATGTATCACCGTAATGTCGACCATTGGCTTATTATATTATCTATTGAGAAATCCAGTCGACTCAAAAGTACAACAAAGACATATATTAAAACTAAAAATCATAGATATTTGAGAAAACCAAAGAGATTTTTCTACAATAAAAGAGCAAATTATCATCATATTTGGCACGACAGCCCAGGGTGGGCCAAAGCCTTCTGTTGGAGATTCTTCCAGGAGATTCTACTCTTCGCCTGGGTTTTCCATTTCTTTATCCTGAGAATGTTAAAATCTTCTTCAACTGAATCGATCCATCGTAATTTTGGTCTACCAGTTCTACGAGTTGTTATAGGTTTTGCGATGAAAACTTTCTTTACTGGGTTTTCATCTTTCATTCTAGATACGTGGGCAGCCCAGTTCATTCTTTTTTTGATGATTTGATTTTGATGGTTTTTATGACATCAGGCTCACCAAACAACCTACAGATTTTTGAGTTAAGATGTTTTCGCCAAATACCATTTTCCTTGACACCCCCAAAAATTCCCCTCAGAATCCTTCTTTCAAAGGCTGCTATTTTATTCTCACCGGTTCTAGTCAAAGGCCAGGTTTCTGAACCATATGCTAGAACTGGCCTAATAAGAGTTTTATATACTAATAATTTTGTTTTTCTTGTAAGAAAAGGAGATTTAAGGATGGAACTTAGTCCAAAAAATGCTTTATTGGCCGATGATATGCGATTCTGAATTTCAGAAATAATGTCATTCTTATTGTTAACACAAGATCCAAGGTAAGTAAAGCAGTCAACCGTTTCAAATGTATGTGAGCAATGTCCACGAGTATGTGCTTTATTTGGTGGAGATTTTTGTATAGCCATATACTTAGTCTTGGAGTCGTTTATTGGCAGACCCATTTGATTTGCAGCTATCTCCAAAGACAGAAAGGCCTCTCTCAAGGCTGGTAGGTTTCTAGCAATTATATCAATATCATCAGCATACGCTAGGATCTGAACTGATTTGTAAAAGAAGATACCCCTAGTGTTTATATCTGAATCCCGAATAAATTTTTCTAGTGCAATATTAAAAAGCAGACACGAGAGTGTCGCCTTGTCGAACACCATTATTGACACGGAGATCTTTAGAGAGGGCACCATTGAATTTTATTTTACATTTTGTCGTCTCCATAGAACACATTACAAGTCTAATTAACTTGCTCGGAATTTTGAATTCATACATTGCATCTTTTAAATGCTTTCTATGAAATGCTGATTTAAAGTCTACGAACAAGGGATGAGTCTAAGTCAAAACAAGGGATGAGACAAGTCTACAAACAACGATTTTCCACTCCTAAATCCGTATTGATAGCTGCCGATTTCAGAATCAAAGAATGCTTCTAGTCTCATAAACAGAATGTTGGATAGAATTTTATAACATGTGCATAGTAAGCTAATGCCTCTATAATTGGAGCAAACCATTGGGTCTCCTTTCCTATGAACAGGGCACAAAATACTAATGTTTCATTCTGAAGGAAGCTTTTCAGAGTTCCAAATATTCACAATTAACCTTTGTAGGTGATCATATGTCCGAGGACATCCATTTTTTAGCAATTCTGCAGATATAAGTCATGTCCTGGTGATTTATTATTATTTAGCTTATTAATTGCTAATTGAATCTCATCTCTCTCTAGGATGGGAATTATTTCATCATTATTTACATTTACTGAGTTGTGTCTATGATTCTCCTGTAAATTTTCTGAATTTAAAAGATTGTTAAAATGTTCAACCCATCTTGAAAGAATTTCTTGTTTGTTAGCCAAAATTTCCCCTTGTTCATTTCGACAAAGAGTAGAACTTGATTTAAAGTCAGAGCGACTACGATTAACCCTTCCATAGAATGCTTTACATTCATTTAGGGTTTTAAGTTTTTCATTTTCAATTTTTTTAGATTTTCCTCTTCAAAAGTTCTTTTCTTTGTTTTGTGAAGTCTTTTTTCCTCTTTTCTGACTCTTTTATGTTCTTCTGTATTGTTTCTGGTATTTCTATTTAGCATATTTTTATATGATTCATTCTTTTTCTTGGTAAGTTCGGTACATTCATCATCATACCAGTCTTTATCTTTACTGTGTTTACTATTGCCTACTGCAGATTTAGCTGCATGCCAAACACTTTCCTTTATTTCCCTCCAATGGTCATCTATGGAATCACAGTCTTTTATTTTCATCAAATTATTATCTAAAAAGTCACCATAAGCTTTATTATACGGCTATAATAAATAAAATAAAATAATTGATTTTAATAACTTTCTTTTTTCCAGATCCAGGCAATGTGTTAATGCAAAAGGACGGCTGGACTTGAAGGTAAAAACATAAACATACTTCATAAAAGTAACTTTGTGTATGGTCTTCATTTCGCCAAGTCTTACTTCCTTAAATGAAACTTTAAAATATATGCTTTTCCTACTTTATTGCTACCACAGTTGGAAAACCCTTCTGCTAACTCGAAATATACTCAACCTGACATAAAACTGGCATGCAACTCTTGTACTTCACAAATATCTGCGCATTATGATTTGGAAGCTCCAAGTACTTCGCTATCAGTACAAACAACTAAAATTTTATCAGAAGATACACCTCGAAGAGGAAGCTGCGAGATGAATTAAAATCAGAAGGCAAAAAACTGAGATCGCTCGGGTCGCAAGTAGAAAGTAGTGTTACTGTCAAAGAATCGGGTATGTCGCCTTCACTTAAAAAAATTATTGACAAACAAAGAAATGTAAAAGGAAATTTCCGTGGAAACCGATATGATTAAGAATATATAATGTTCGCTTTGAATATATATGTTGCCAGTCCGGTTGCTTATCGAGTTCTCTGCGAAATACTTAGTTTGCCCAGTATAAGGACTTTACAAAGACGTGCAGCCTTCGAGAAAAGCACAAATTTTGACGACAACGTAATTAATTATTTGAAATATAAAATTCGCAACTTAACTGAATGTGAAAAATATTGCATCATATGTGCCGATGAAATGTCATTAAAAAGGCATCTTCTTTATCAAATGTACAAAGATAAAGTGTATGTACATACGTTTTAGTGGAGAGTTAGGTTTCCGTACATGTTAAGTATGTTTGATTGCCTCTTCATAGATTTTTTCCTTTATAATAATTTTGTTTTTTTTCTATATCCTACAATTTCTTAGACAACTAAATCACAAAGCAAATACAGTTAGATTAAAGACGACATGCACAGCTACTTAGTTATAATCACTATGCATACATCAGTTTTAATGGGATGTGCTCTTAGTCCCACACAGTTTGATCCTTTTCAGTACGTTTGCTACAATAACGTATGCTCTATTATTATTAGAAGACGCAGCTATATATTTAATAATATACGGCCTCATTTCCGTATTCCTATAAGGACCGAATAGCCTGTGAGAAATTACATCGGTAAATGTGATTAGTCAGTATGTCGTACCCTTTGATGTACATAAGACGATACGAAACATGATGCTTATATGGTATAGTAGGCGGCATGTATAAATTAAACCGTATCGGAATATAATAACAGGACGAAGGCATGAAGCACATTAATATTAAAGTTTCGCCAATTGTCTACGAAACTCACTCACGGTTTACTGGAACGGAGATAGATATTAATTTATCGATACTGTGTTACCGAGGATATTATTGACACATTCTTCACCCTTATTTGGTTATACAGAAACTCCTCACTGAACAAGAAAGGCGCGGGGGAGGTTTAACTCTCTACCACTAATATTTTTACTATTCGATTTCTGTAATTGGAGCCTCCTAAACATTCTTTATCAATTTTGTCACTTATTATCAATGTACTCGTAACTTTAAGAAGATATGGAAAGTATATAATTATAATTTAATTTATGAAACATTTAAATTAAGTTTATAATATAATTTGCTTTTTAAAATACTGCTAGATTTCTTTGGGTTCAATATTCATAAAAGGAACGCTTATAATTACACCACGTCCGTCTATAGTTCCGTCACAGCCTATTTCTTTCTACACTTGTAGGCTTATACGTATGAAACTTTTCAAGGCAGTTTCCATTGACATGTCATTTATTTTTTTAATGTGTTTTTCTTAATATGTCCATGTAAATTTGGAGCCAATTTTTTTTCGCGCATTCCATTGAGTGAGATAGGTCTTTCAAAGCATGGTATTATTTTATCTGTTACGTTTTTACTTTTAAGTCTTATTAACGAACAATTTAGCTTTGAAATTATTTGCAATGTGCCTCCCTTTAACTAAGATTTTCGCTACCTTAGTTGAAGTTCTCCCATATTTTCAGAATTTTAAATTAAAGTTATCATTCATATCTGAAGAGTAGGGATCCAGTAAATTACAAAGAGACAGAGTCACAATTGTTATTCAGATTGTTTGGTTATGTTAAAAGAATTGTATAAAAAGGAATTGACCATTTAAATAATAACCTTTAAATGTCGTTTCTTTGTTTTCAGGTGGTATCTACTATACTATTAAATATACTATTTAAGTTAAACTTGTTGCCTAATTATTATCGTGCCTATGTGAGTACTAAAATAAAGAAACTTTGATTTCAGAGCAACGCAATTTTTTAATTGAATTTTGCAATTCCTAATAAGTCCAGAGAAATTGTCTTATAGATGTAGATAATATATATATATATATATATATATATATATATATATATATATATATATATATATATATATATAAATATACATATGATTATTTTAGACGACTTTCTATATCGTTTGTGCTCAGTTGATCCCACAATATATTGTATCTCATAAAAGCAATATTTACATAAGGAGGTATCAAATTTTTTAAATGACAGATTAAAACTATGAACAGCAAATGACGCATGAGCTTCATTTTGTTATTTGTTATTTGTAACAAATATCTTCACGCCTCGTTCTATTTTAAAATACCGAATGTATAATAATTATGAAAGTAATATATTTAAATATACTTTGAGTAATATGTGTAGAATATCTATCTAATCAAGTAATGAGTGAAGCTGTGCAACTTACTAATCAAAGGCGTCTTTTCGGTTAGCCGTAACGTGTCCCTAATGGTTAGGAGGAACACTGTAACAGAGAAAGTACTAATAACCAAGCGTAACTTTCTCACCACTCGAGTAGAGATGTAAATTAAAAATTAAAGTGATGGTTAACATAGGTGTGAATATAGAATTCACAACGTTAAAAATATGTTAATGTTTTAAATATGTTTACACAAATTAATCTATGAAATCATAGTTGGCATAAAAACCATATGTTGTATTAAATTTAGTTGTGGTGAAAACAAGATGGATAGAACAAAATTCTAAGGGTTTTCCTTACAAATTGTGGATACAAAAAACATTAATTTATTGTGTAATTATGAAAACTTTTACAAAATATAACTTAAAAGTTTAGAAGGTTAAAAGAAGCAAAAACAATACTCACTAGATTAAAATATTACAATGCATTCAAGAGATATTTATAATTTAATAAGAAAAATTAAATGAATGCATAGATAAAATTAACGGTAAACCACAAACGTAGATCCGTAGTTCCAATAGACTTCTCCGTTAACAAGTGTCTATTTAATTAAAGGCAGAAAATTAAAACAAAAACCCAAGAATAGACTAAAGTATTTAACGGACTTTCGCATGAAGATTTGGTAATTTAAATTCGCTTACTGGAATTCTCAGAATTCCAAACATTGCCAGCAAAATTCTACTTTCGGACTTGACTTTCAAGCATTTATTCTTAGTTGGGAAAAGCTTTCGAAAGCTACTTAATGTGTAACAACTCCCTGGCGGGTTATAATGCGAGTGGAGAGATTTATAAGACTTTCTTTTCAATCTGTGCTGAGGCAGAAAGTGCTAGTACTAAGAATATTCTGTGATAATTGACTTTCACTTACTTCAATATAACTGAATCTGACTTCATAAATCATTGAGTAAATTTAACCTAGTTCCTTATTTTTGGTGGTTCATCTTGCCTTTTTATATACGTATAATATTCAGATTTGTCGTCACTCGAAAGGTGATTTGTCTTAATGGCATTGTCCATATTCATTTTAATTCAGGTGTAGTTGAAGAGGTCTGATCAAAGTTTGTAGCTACGGTTTGTAACTCAGGGAAATAAATTCTTATATTCCTACCAAATATACCACGAAATCTATTAGATTAATTGTCTCTGTTTTTCTATTCAGTCATTCAATTCCACGTTGCAGTTGTTATTCCGATAGTACAATGTAGGAATGCTTATGGAAACGTAGGATGACTTGTTCTTTAATTTCACTAAATCATTCAGTAATAGCCTAGGAAATAGATAACATTTTATTATATTTAGGGTTTATACGTATTGATAAAATCGGTCAAGGTAAATTCAATATTTCAAATGCAATTTTTAACGTGAAATGTTATTTAAAATTTTCCAAAAAATTGAGACAATGTTTTATTTCACTTAAAATCAAAGTTTACGGTCGATACTTAAAGGGCTTGTAAAAGCGGGACAAATATAATAGCATTTCAAAATAGTGACTATTTTGTTGAATTTGGAGAGATTCGGTAAATGTTTGGTATTTACCAAAAAATTAGGAGGAACACAAAAATACAAATAGGGCTCTATTTGCCGTGCGTATTTTTCAGATAATTTTATGGAAAAGAACATTCAAATTGTCATTATATAATAAAATTCCAAATGGTAATCTTTTTCCTAAGCTCGTATCTAAAGATGTAAAGAATTTTATATAAATGTATTCCCGTGGTTTATTAAAAATGTTTAACGGGAATAGTTTTCACTTTTCAGTAAGGATGGTAGGATATATCACGGATATATCACTACATCTACATATACACACACGTGTATATGTAGATGTAGTTTGAGATGTTAATATACTATTAATTTGACGGTTTTTCAAATTTCCCACTAAATATACACTTTCATCAGGTATACTAGATAAATATTGTATATTATATTATCTACTATTTCCCATGTAACACGAAGGAGATACGTGTTTTTCTCTATAAAGTATGTGGTGTAAATTTATATGAACAGAGCAAAATAATTGAAGACGTGATGAACTACTACAACTACTTAGATTAGTTTTATCGTCTTTACACAGGCACGTGAAAAACGTTATGTTACGAGCATAAAACAATGAAGATATATCTACGTTTAATATATAATAATGGCTGATATTGCTGAGATGAAAAACAAACCAAGCTTTCATAAAATGTTGAACCAAGTGTAAGTTTTAATTCTTCATAAATATATGGAATTCTTAAGGAAGCAGTCTGTATTAGTAAATTTTTTTGGTAATAAAGTCTGACCCAACTTGCCTAATTTTTATAAATAAAACTTTGTAAGTAAATAAAAACTTGTGAAGTACGAACCCAACTTCTAGACGAAAGATGAGGTTCAAAAGGCAATAAAAACATATTTTATTTTGATACAAAAATAGGGAATTCCGATTATTTTGAGGCAAGCCAATAATTTTTCGGTTGGAAAGAAAGCCTGTAAAATTCTTTTAATATTGGGTTTTGACATTTCTATGAGACAAGTAATTACGGGCGTCTAAATATTCTAAAGATTGCCCATTTTTTATTGTCGAATTAATTCAGTTGGAAGAGGATTTTTGATGAGATCATATAACTATTAAATAGAGAATCCATACAAAAATTCGAAACGGTATCGTAATAAGTTCAGATGCTTGGTGTATTTCAATAATATCCAATAACATAATATTAAAAAGTGGAGACGCTGATAAAATGGTAAATAGGTAAAATTTATTAATTTAAATAAATTAATTACTATAATTTCCCTTGTATTTGTGCAATTGAAAGTATTTTTAATAAGAAACAAACATACTTTTCCTTTTGTAGTAAACGTAACGTAATTAATTATTTAACAGAAACTCGTATTAGGTAAATGTACCAGCATAGACAATTTATTCAAACAGTCGCTAACCGATGCCGTTAGTAAGCAAGCAAGGTAGAATCAAGTTGAATATAATTTTTTTATAAAATTACTACCAATTAAATATTAATACATAACTACGGGGTAATTACAATATTTTATTTTTCAAATTTTTGATGATTATGAAGCTAGATAAATTTTCTCTAAGTGTATTACTAGTTTAACTTTAAAATAAAACCCTGTTTTAGTTATTAAATTACAACTTCTCCAGATCGGAATCCATCTACCCAAAAGCTTTAACATAAATAAATTATGGGACACTTTGAAATTTATACGTGAATATTACTTTGACAATAATGTAACTACAAGGCTTGTCAATGGACTTATTGTTTTCAATTTTAAGATATTTTCTTCGTAGTCGTTCCTTCGTTAATGACAACCGTTATTGTTATGCCCTAAATTTATGACAAACTTGCTTATAGCTTTGACCGGCCTTCCCTTTTGGTCTAGTTGAGAATCTTGCTAGAGTACATTGATATTTTGTACTTTCTAGGATAACTAGCTACACGAGGTTATCATAAGTTGGATATAGTGTTGGATATTTTAGCGACTAATTTTACGCAATGTTCTGTTAAATCAGTTAGCTTCTTTATCATCGACTGATTTATCGTCACCGTTATCGAAGGAACACATCACATCCACATTTTATTTTGATAATTTCTTTTAACCACATCGTCTATATGTGGGTATTTCAGAAACAATTTCAATATTAAGGTTTGGACTAAGAAAATCTTTACATTTTCATAATAGTTAATGTATCAATCTACGATAAACGTCTTTTATTTCCAAAATACTCCTTATATAATAACCTGTCAATCAAAAGAACGAAACGGCCGTCTTTCTTCCAGCACTTCACACTTTCTTTATCTCCCTAGGCAAATCTTCAAAAGGACACTCCCAGTATCCAGACTGACTCCTAATTTTGAATTCGTATAACAGAACATCCAACATCCATCATCCGTGAATATGTCAAATAAAGCATTTATGTGGCCACCATCGATTTTTACTAATATTGCAAAACAGCAATCAACGTGACAGTATTTCTGAGTTTCGGCCAAATCATGGCAAATCCATAAAGTTTCGTGACCCCTAAATGTTCTTGTAGAATTATCGGTACTTAACTCATACTAAAGCATAAACTTGCCGAAATGTGCTGGTAGATATTCTCTTGTCAGTTTTTATCATGTGCCGTACAGCGTTATTTGTTTGCCATTACCACTAATGACCAGTACCGAGAAATTTTAGTGCTACCCTCTTATCTTAAAGACTGAAATTAAATACACGTACATATTTTTTCCTTTAGTGTAATTTGAATTCCTTTTCTTTGGTACTAATATTAATATTATAACGGTTGCTTATTGAAGCCTGTATGTGAAGAGAGATGTAAAAATGCATGCTGATGCCTTTATTTTCTTTATGAGACGAAGTATATTTATATCCTTCATTTCTATGTCGTATTTTTGAACACGAATGTACTTTATTCGTTGAGAGAGAAAGGCTTATACGGTATATAATATATTTTAATCGCGTACTGTTAATATATACAATAGAACCCAAATACAAGAGAAATGTCTTTAATGCTTTATTTTTCCTAAATCCTTACTAGTTGCCTATCCTATAGCGATAAATAATTTTTCACTACTAAATATCAAATAATGTTTTTTGCCATTTGTCATATTATCTATATTTTTAGTAAAGTATCACATACTTTTAAGTAAAGTATCACATATTATTATGTGAAATATATCTTAACCATTTACTTTTACTATTATAATTTAATAACAGATGACTTCTCTTAAATAATAAAATTATAATTTGGAGGCTTAATGCTAAAATTTACATAAAATAAAGAAATTCGCCATATATCCTTTTCCTTAACACAGACACTGAAATAAAGTGCACCTGTATACGAAATGTTTATTGAGACTAACTGCATTGTTAAATGAGGAAATATTGTACCATCGCGTGTATCTTACGTACTTGAGTACCATGAATAAAGGTATGTAATGCGGAAGATATTCTACTAAATATTTATGTAGTAAAGCACTACCTTCATGTTTCTTGTAGTAATGATTATCCTCCATGAGATATTAAGGCATTAGAGAAAATACAGGCAATAATGATAAAATAAAGAACAACATTTTTAGAATATGAAAAATACACTATGGAGAAAAATTAATAGAAAAGCTACTATTCATTTAAAAAAGTATAAACGTTGTAAATGATTATAACGGCATTCATAATTATATTTTTTCAAAATTATTATAATTAATTAAGTGAATACCCATTCGGGTGGGTGTGGTTCGTTATGTGCAAAAATAATGTATTCTATGTGAGCACCCGCCGTATTGAATTAATAACAACCTACTTTTCTTTGAACTTTTCTAATTTTCAAGTTACCCCTTTACCAAGTCCGATTAAAATATTTTAGTAATTTAGCAGCAAAAACGTAATATGTAGAAAAACTTATCTTCCTATCATTGCAGATAAATTAAATTGCAACTTCTTACTTTATAATACTTTTTAAATACTTTTCCGTTTGCATTATTAAAATGAATTTCTATCTTTGTACGAATGTTTGTATCACGAAAACTACTGAAACTTTTGGCATGAATTAACATAGATTATAGGTAATAACTCTAGGACCAATTTAGTTTTGTACTTCATAGCGACGTATCAATTCCAATACTGGACAGAAAAGAATTGTAATACGCGGGAGCAGACAGAAACGGAGCGAGGGAGCGCATGACGCCCTACGGAGGATTTAAACTAATTATTATTATCTTACATAAGAGCCTAAAATAAATACCTTAAACACTGCACTTATATTTCGTAATGGCGTGCGGTCGAATTTATAGCGTACCAATATTTTATAATATTAATGTCAATAATATATAAAATGCGATAAATATATAATAAGGATTCAATAACAAGCCTGGATAAATCAATGATTGATTTTTCCACATTTTCACAATAAAAATTAATACATTTTTAAACAATTTATGCAACATCGACTCAATTTTTATGAAAAACAATTTACTTAATGCGTATGTTTTTTAATCTAAAACACAAACATGTTCTTTAGCACATACTTTGTGTAAACGCTTGACATTTTTTCTCATAGGAAATAGCAATAGAAGCCAGACGAAATTAAACATCGTAAGTTATTGTGAAAAATAATTAGCTAAAAGTATAGTCAATCTGCTCCTTTCTTAACTTTTCATTAACATTTTATTAAATGTGTTTTAAGATAAAAATTTAAAGTAAGTAATTTGCAGCATAATGACTGTAAGTAATTAATATTTTTGTGGATAATTTGAAGTAATTTATAGTTTCTTTCATTATACGTTATTTTACTCAAAACAACAGAAATAAAGAGAATGTTGCCTACAGTTATTTTCCAACGGATTTTACTTATGATAAATAACGATAATTTATCTAATAGTTTGGTAATTTTTTTTAAATTATGCATAATTTTTACGACGTGTTCAAATGAGGACTTTCTGAAATTATTAAATGGGATGAAAGAAGTAATTCAGGATTAAATTAGCAATTTTATGTTCTAGCGATAATCAATTGGGGAAGATTTCCTTCAGGTATCTCAACTCAAGTGATACATTTTGATAGCACCTACCACTGAGTAAGTAAGGATTTGAATTGAAGATTTAAATCTATATTTTCATAAGGGTATAATAGGGATTGTTTTCTGACATTTTATGATATATTCATAGAATGATTTCTTAGAAAAACGAAGTCCATTCTCAACGCGATGCGTATATACTCATGTCTACTAGTATACATTTCTGTCGACATACTGGTCACTCCGAAATATCTGCACTAAAATTAAGTGGTATTCAAGAGATGCTAAATCCGATCTGTGAAATTTTCTATAGATTATTTCTATATTTACTTGTTGCATATAGATATAAGTGTTATAAAACGCAAGATTTCTGTCTGCATCTTCATACAAACTAAACTTTGAACGTATGATTGCATTGTCATACAATTTGTTTACCCAAAACCGTTTAGAATTTCATTGCTTTACCACAGTTACTTTACCATTAAATTTACATTGTATTAAAGGAGATACTAATATGGAGGAATTTCAGGATTTTTGCAAAAATCCCTTCTTCAATTTAAAGTTACACACACTTCCCACATCGTAGAGTTCAAACCGATGATTTGATCGTCACACAATTTATAAGTCCAAAATATTATAGAGTTTGTATGTGCTTAGCTATAGTTTACTTAACTATGACATGAAAATTATCTTATATGTGCAAAGTTTAATATTTGTAAAAATTATATTTTATGTGTTCTTTTAAAACTTTTTTTCAATAAGTTAGTGACGAAAATTACTTTATTCATGGCAAAACTGATATATGACAAAATTAATTAAAAGCAAAAAGAATATTCAAATTGAACAAATTTGTTCAAATGTTCAAAAAAATAATTCTTATTTTGCTATCACCAGGCGGGCAAAGCGAATCGTCAGTTAATGTAAATATATTATACTCTGTGTAACCGGGGAAGAGTTTAGTTTAGTAAATTTTTATTTATTTTGGTTTATTATTGGTTTAGTAAATTTTTACTGTATGCACCGATTTAGATGACAAGATCCATGTGATACATGCAGGAGAAGAGAGAAAAAACCTTTCTTTATCCTCAACAAATACATGAGAACTCGTGAAGGTAAATCGTTCCAATATCCCGAACGTTACCCTATTGTATGATTACTATGCCACGGTACGTATGTCATAATCTGTCCCTTCACATAAATACCTACTTGAATGTCACTATCATTATACATTTTCTACTACTATACTCCATTTTCTTTACGTATCACTTCAAGAAATTTATCTAATTTAAAAATATTTTTCTTGCCTAATTTTAATTTGACATCACATTAATACACTTTCAATTAATACACATCAAAGCAATACACATAGTACTAACAAAGTTCATGTCACCATAGTAATTCAAAAGTAATAAAATAAACATGTTTAGTTTGACTGTAACTCGCACTAAGGGGAGGGAGGTTCCGTATATGCTTAGATTTATATAAACATTTAAGGGTATATAGTACTTTTGCTAAACTATTCCCAAGAATTAATATAATTTTTCGCGGTCTAAATATGTTGGCCAATATATTTTTCACGGGCGTAAAATTGTCTTACATATCTCAAAAACTATCAAATTTGGAATCATCACTCTAATTTTTGAGTAAACTTTAGATAAAGTTCTAATAACGCTTTTTTTCGTAATTTCGACTTTAACAACTTTCGAGATAAGGGGTGGGCCCCTTATCTCGAAAGATTAGATTTGTGGGTATTTTCAATAATATTTTTAAAATTATTTTTATTTTTAAATTTCATATTTTTTTTCATAAATACATGATGTTTTTATGCATGTGAAATATACACTAATATAAAAAAATTATTTGCATTTTCATAAAAACTGAATTGAAATACTATATTCTACGAACATGTTCATTACATGTATATATATATATATATATATATATATATATATATATATATATATACATATATAAATATATATATATTTATATATATATATATATATATATATATATATATATATATATATATTTATGTATATATATATATATACACGTATACACATGCGCGTATAAAAAAATCAAGTCACAGGACACGTATTGTGTTTCAGCGAATTTCTTCTGCGAGAACAGCGGTATTAAAACCACTCTAATGTCACAAATTTGGTAATATTTTACCGATCATAAATAATAAAACTTGAAAAAAATGGCTCACTCAGAAAATTGTTCTTGGGTGGTCGTTATTTGAAATGGCCAATATTGGGGAAAATAGTATTCGAATTTGAACGAAGTTTGTGACTTTTTTGCAAAATAATAATTAAACTTAATGGACTTTCAAAAACGAAATTTATCGATAGCAGTCCAGTCCACCACCGCTACGATCAATGGGTTCCAAGAAATCGGTACGCCGATTGCGATATGATGCACATATAATGCGATTGCTATATGTTACGAAATGGAGCAAGAAACTTTAGGAAACGGTGCAGGAAACTCAAGGCATCCATCAATACACGGACTCTGCCTACCCTCTCACTTTCCCTTCCTACATAATAGTTTTATCAATAGTCAAGTAAGATTGCGCGGCAAAAGCAAAATTCTCTATCATCATTCGATACCATGGTGCATCATTTTCACGTGCTGTTTTTTTATCTCAATTTATTTCTTTAATAAATAAATAATATTGCCCTGTTTGTAATTCCACAACATAATTTAACATTTTCTGGTCACGGCTAAACCCACATAATAGTAAGTTTGATTAAAATTATTAAACATGTGCTATCTTTTTATCAGTTGATACTTTCAAAAGGCACACATTTTTTTGTAAAAATACTGAATATATTTGGCGTTAATTTTGTAGAAATAATGTATTTCACTTATTCATACACACATAGTAAGTTACTTTAGCAAGTAAACTCTTAACATTATTTCGTCCATTCGTTTATTAATTTTGATTTGAATTTCGAAAGTATGCAAACGCATCACGACGAATCATGATTTTTTTACGAACATTTCAAACTAAGATAACATTCCACAACAACCCCAATTTATTCAAATTTGATGTTTAATAAGTTTAGAAACCGTTTTATCTACAGATGCTATTTGTTACCCGTGGTTTTGTTTATATGTTTATAGTTAAAAACTTACAGGGAGAAATTGAAATATGCAGTACTATCTAGAACTATTAAAGAAAATTAATAACAAAGTCAATATTTTCTTGACTTTTTAAAACAAAACAATAATGAAAACAAAAATATTTCACCCTGAAATAAAGGTGTAAAGGAGTAATTCTGTCGCTACCTTATATTGTCTCTGTTGTATTTCATAAAAATCGAGTCTATATATAATCGTTACTCAATATTCCGTTTGTGTACTTTTTCGTTTCAAACATATTTTTTCCCGAAGGTAAAAGATTTCTTGGAATAAAAATGTGACGAATCACTTTGTGACACGAAAACTATCGCTGTGCAAGAATTCACGTCGATATGTTGCTCCCATATGATGTGAAAAAAAGAAAACTAATATACTTTCGCATTTGTAATATTTGTTATGATTGTAATACGAGTTACGATAAAATTTCTTGACATAAAAAGCAGTTCATTTCTTTTCTTGGTAAGCTCTATATCTCTGGATAAAAAATTATATGGATATATTACTCAGCTGTGAAGTGAAAGAAGGACAAATACACATACTCTCAATTTTTAAAATTTTTTTACTCTAAATTAAGGATTAGATTGAGTTATTCTATTGCCCCTTATTGTTTATGTAGCGTTTCAAAAATTTAGTCCATTGCCCTCGTTGTAGTTATTTCTATTCAGTTTGCGAAATTTTTCAATTTCATATAAGATATTTTCTGTGATATGAAGTATCCTATATTATTTCCCGGTCACTTAACTGTCTTTTTCCTAATAAAATTTCGATCGTTTGCTCCGTTACAAAATAAAGGAAAGATAAATATACAGACTTTTACAAGTTGTATCATGAAAATAAATCTGGAAAATTTACCCATCTGTACATTGAAGATATTTACGAAAATACATTTATAGTAACATTACAAAAGTAATAGAACATAAGAATACATTTTTTAAAAGATATGTCTGCAAAACTTTAATTTGGTCGCAAAGCATACAAGAACAGTTAAAAGGATTTTGATAATGTTTTACTGGTAGAGTCTGTTGGCTCCAAAGTAAAATATAAGCTATATTTTGACCAACTAAAAAGGATATTGCAGTTTGACGTTTCAATACTAAGTTTAAAAAAAGTTTTGTTATAATAATTTTCACAATTGACAATATCACATGTGTTAATTTTAAAGTTAACTTAATAATATTTTATAAAAAGAGCAAAGATGCATCAAAAAATAAATATTAAACCTCTTCGTTTTATTGGCAGATCCTTAAGTTTGAAGGATCGTGACTCCGTCAATTGCACCCATGAACTAAGAATAGGAGATATCCGAAGGTATATATATATTATATGGTAAGTTTTATTATTTGACATTAATCGCTGAAGGGATGATGATTATTAAAGTAACTTTCTCAAGGATTCGATGTCACATCAAAGTATGAACAATGAGTTCATACCGAACCTTTCTTTCACTAACAGAGATCTTAGAAAAAGTAATGATCTCTCATATCTACTTTTTAACATTGCACTAGAGAAATTCATCAGAGATTCAATTATAATAAGTAATGGCACTATATATTATATATCTATCCAAGTACTTTTGTACTTGGATAGATATGTAATATATAGTACCATTCTATAGTGTATATAGATAGATATGTAATATATAGTGCCATTCTATAGTGTATATAGTAATATATAGATCTTCTTTGCTTCTTTGCGCATCTTTGCTAATATCCCACCTGAAGATGTTGTAATACAACGAAACCTAGGTAGTGGTAAAGAAATTTACAAAAGTAGAAATAATACTAAATCACGTAGTTTCATCTAATTGTAAATAAGCTGTAAAATTGTGAATAAGTACCAAAAAGAAAAAGAATCACTAAAGTACAGTACTATTTTCTAATATTCGATTCGTGAAGTCATACTAGTTTAAAGATAATCGAGAAGTGGCTTTAAGGCAGGATCCAAGAATAAAAGCAGCAAATGTCGTGTTTATCGTAATTGTATTCCAAATTATATTGATTTACATTAAATCAAAATTAACATTATTGAATCCTTAATTTTCAAATATTTCTTTCGTACTCAATTCAAATATTTATATTAAATATATCCCAAATTGTTTCTTGTTTATACGAATTCTGAAGAAGGAGAGGAAGCTAGCGCGTCAGCAGCTTTATTATTAGAGAAGTCACTTTTTTATATATATTAAGTCCTTGTTTACATAAAAATTTAAAATTTAGTAGCTATATTTTTACGTCGTGTTTTTAATTTCCTGATAGAAATTAATGAGTCCAACCAAAGTACATGTTAAGATGCAAAATAATAGTATACATTAATTAGTACTCAGAAGCTATTGATGCCTCGATAAAGCCGCATATGGAAGATATAAAACTGGTTAATAAAAATATAAAACATGTTTTCATTTAGTTACAATATAATGTAAGCATTTAGAATAAGTCGCATGGACTTTATAGTTGCACACCAATAAGCGGCATAGCTACGCGTGTGTTAGTGAGTTTACGTCTAGTAAATATCCGCCCTCGAACTGCGGTATTTTGTAAATTAATCCATAATGTTATCATTTTGTAATACATGGCTTATTTAAACCAAGAAATATCATGTAATATTAAAAATAACATCAACCTTAACCAATGAATCTCATATTCTGTGAAATATAGTGATATACGTTAATGAAGACAATTGAAATAATTTTTTATCATCATAATATAATATTGACGAAATATTTTTATAGAAAAAAATACTTTTTTAAATTTATTTAATTATTGATTATTATATAGATAATGATATAAATCTATTTAGGTAAAGTGGCTAAAGTGTAATTAAGTGGCTAGTTCATAACTTAGACTTCGAAATGTTTTATAAACAAAAAGAAGCCAAATGTAAATGCACGGTATGACGAAGGTACCGCGCCGTAATACAAACTTACCGTAACATTAAATAAGTAGCATAGAGTAACTTAACCTAATAGTCTAGGAGATTAGCACTAAACAATTGGCTTAGACCTGACCATTTGTTATTTTGGTAATCAAAAAATACAATACATTCCAATTTTGAAACCTTACCCTTTGAATTTATCATGTGGTTTCACATACGGAATTGTTATGACTTAAAATAAATAGATTTATCTAGCTTTTAAAAATGCTTTCATCTTACTTGAGCGGGTAGATTGTAGAATTGCCCATTTTAAGTAAAAGGAAATTTTAATTTTTTTTATTGATTAATATGTAAACAGTCACTATTTTCTATTCAATAAAGTGAAGGTTTGGCGACCATCATCATAACATCGCACTTTGCATTAATTAAGGATTGCAATAGAAAAGTTCGTGGTTATACCTTTTAAGTTAGTGAAATCACCGAATTTAAAGTCTGAGCGAAGTGTTCTGTAATTAATAAATGCCGAAAAGAAACTATTATCACAATTAGAAATTGTTAAGTTACTAGAAAATTTAAGTTATGAGTAAAAATTATTTGAACGGAGAAAAATTCATTTACAATTACCGATAGCAAATAAACTGAGGACGTAGGACGGTAATAAAATATTGAAATGTTTTGTACTGAAGCCATGTATTATAATAAAAATTTGAATGTAGATTTGCAACAAATCATAATATTTTTTTGAGAATTATATTATAGTGATAGCTTGAGTATGTACAATAGTAACAACCAAAATATTTCTTGATCCAACTCTACAAAATACGGAAAACAGATGACGAAAAAAAATAATACTACAACTTCATCTTCTAAAGTTGAAGAATTCGTTTTTATCGTAACAGGTGAACTGGATGAGTACGACACCGGGAATGGAATTCTAATAAGTTAACTTTACTACAATATAAACCGTGCGCGTTCCCGATGTGAGAATGAAAGGAAAAAAAAGCTTGGTTGAATTAAGCAAAAACTAATTTGGTAAGAAATATGTTCGAGGTTTTTCGAGAAATCATCTTGCCATAAACATTAAAACAAAAAAGTCATTTAATATCACATAAAAGCCAGAGTCGATTATCTGGAGACTGATAAAATATAATCACATTAGTATATATGTACATATCAAATGTAGAGAAAATACGATTGCATTGGTAAATTCTAACTCTAAGACTAAAATACATTTTCACTGCTCTTGGTAGATGAATTGGTGATAAAATTAATTAGAAAACATTTATAACGTTTGTATTTTATTTCAAATAATGAAAGTGTTGCGTTAACATCCAGGACAGGTCAATAAAAAAGTAAGGAAAGTAGGGTGTTTTCAAAGGAAAGCATATATACACTTATGCAACTCCATGTGTATTGCAAAGATTTACAAACTTTGAATGGACTTTTTTTATTTCATAGTCATTAGCAAAACGAATAAAATAATAAATTTTCGAGTTTAAAAATCCGTTTCGACCTTGCCCTAAGTCACCGAAAATATAAATCTATGTCCCATAAAAAACAAGGAAAAACAATCTAGATTAGACCTGAATAAATCGCAAGCCATTCGTTTAAGTCCATAGATTGCACTTATTAATCATAATCTCTAAGGTGTTTTCAGATACAAAAAACTGAGTTTTTTCCACGTACTGGACATTTACTGGCAGACCGTACGTGTGCTCTAAAAATGATAAATGTCTTATTAATTATCTTACAATGGTTACGTTGTTACAATGGTTACGTACAATGGTTACAATGGTTACGTTGTTAGACAACTCAGATTCCTGATGTTATTTTTCATAACTTGTCGGCTTATTTTGACGCGAAATTATTCAGCCATATTTGTAACATAATATGAGCTTGGTTTAATGATGTGTAAAGTGTGATGTTTTAATGATTTGTAAGTGTGTGTGTGTGTCACATTTTTATTAACATGATTCAAGTGTTTCTCATTTTGATGAAAGTTCTGAATTTTCGTTCGGTTTTCTAAAAAAATACACCCTGTTACTTGCCTCAAATAAAAACTTCTAACATACACCGAAAAAAAGAATGTGATGAAGAAGTAAGCAGATAAGTTAAATGCTTCGATATTATTTATATTTCGGTTTTATAAGACGCTGGATATATATTTTAAAAAGAAATAGACATTACCTTTAAAATAAATTGAAATTGGATCCCATTATAATATTTGTTTCCGGCAAAATAAATTTCCCGATGTCTCTAATAGGCTTAAATTCTTTGATAATTTTCAACAAGTCCGAACAAATTAAATGTCTCGTTTCGTTGAAATAAATATAATTTTCGTAATGCGCAGTTGGTTGCGGTTGCGTTTGCTTTTAATTAAAAATAACCACCTATATTGGCAGACCATCAATGCAATGAATTATATCAAAGATGTGAAGTATGCTTGTAAAATATAAGTGGCAAAGGTAAGAAAAACGTTTTTTCTGCATAAAGTTTTGTATTTTGACGAAGGAAATTAAAGGATATTACATAGGAGTTTGAATACGACTCTAGTTTTCTGTTTTTGGAAGTATTTGTTTTCCACGCCGATATGAAAATATATTTTATGGACCGCTACATAAAATTTAAGCTACACAGATTTTTTATTTTTAAGAGCTGCCAAAAATATGCTTTTACTAATATTTTTATGTAAAGTACTTTAGAATTAAAGAAATTTTTAACTTGCATTTTAAATATTATGTCATATTTCCTAAACCTGTTTCCCTAATATATAGCATCATTAAATCTAATGTACAGAATCATTAAATTAAATATATAACGTCAATAAATAGAATGTGTAGCATCATCTAAAAGAAATACACAGCATAACTAAATCATAGAAACCGCTTAATTTTTAAGGTCTTCTAGGATTATTTAAACAATGGCTCGGCTTCGCTATTGTGTATAGTAATAAAAGTGAAATCGTTATTCTTTGAAGGACAAGATTACGAAAGATCAGAGTTGTGACTTCTAGAGATGTGTAATGAAACAAACAACTGTTAAAATTTCGTCTTGTGCACAGGTTCTTCCGTCACAGCCTCATATGTGCTATAATTTTAGACCCATATAAATGATATTTTTTTATAGGGAGATCTCAGTTAATTAGTAACGAAATATAAACACAACTTATTTTGAATGTATTACCCTGTTCAAATAAGGTAGGGTGAGACTTATATATATTATAGAGGAGGGGGTCATTGTAAATTTTTTTTTAAATGAAATTGCAATTTATTTTCCATTTTTCATTGTTAATCTCCGCTTGTGAAGTAAGTTTCAAAGTGACAAGCAATGCATGCTGCCCTGTCCCTAACTTTTTAACTACTAGTTTTAACAAATATATAATGATTCTTAACATCGCAGTAGTGTTTGATTAGATTTTTAAAATCAAATTATTTCAGTTAACTGGCATCAAAAAGTTCAGGAGATGTATTCACACCTATGGCACTCCACTTTTTCTACATTACAAAACGTAATTGGCCAGTTACTATTACACATATTTACTTCATATCTTTGAAATAGAAACACTAAAAAAAATTATTGTCGTTATTACTACGTACGAATGGTCATAAATATAACTTGAGAGTTATTGAAAATGGAGATAAAATATTTTCATTACTAGGAAGAGAAACATTCCGAATTCTTTAATAGGTTCCTTAGATTTTATAACAAGCAAAAAAATCAAAAATCGGAATAGCGTCCATAACCGAAGTGAGAGACATTGACACTCAAAATATTACGCTATGACACGTATAATGAACGCAAAACTTTTCAATTAATGTGAAAGAGAAACATTCCGAATTCCTCAATAGATTCGTATGTCTTCACATCTACCAAAAAAGCCAAAATCCAGAATTGCACCCATAATTGATTTGAGAGCCATTGGCACTCAAAGTCTTACGCTATAGTGCATAGGGCGTATACGGCTGGAGAGACCTTGAATACAGGTTCTTGGCCGTAAGCATAATAAAGTCGATGATACCTTCTGTCCCTTATACAAAAATATTTTTCAAATTAAAATAATATTTCACTCCGAAAATGTGTCTAGAATACAATCTTAAGTATTCAGTGACTTGCAGTAATTGCGAAATACAAACACGCAGAAGTGTGGTGAAACAAATGACTAACTTCTAATCTTCGAATATTCGTGAGTCCGTACATTTATTTACAAATGCCATTAATTATACGAACATGGAGGACCAAACTGAAATTCATTAAAATAATGTTATTTCACGAATAGTTTGTGTTACATGTTGACTTTATGATACGTCCACACAACTGGAAAAAGTTGTAGCGTTGGTTCGAGTTTTAGGCATTTCTTACATGACGGGTTACTCAAAACTTTGTCTAGACAGTAGTTGTTTCTCTGACTAACTGATGCTGTAAAATGCTGAAAAATGATGTATTATTATTTAATTGTACAAAAAATTTAATAATTTCCCTTGCTTTCTTGTGGTACTCCATTAAATGTTAACATTAGTTTATGTGAATAGCCCAATTATTAGCTCTTTTGAAATGGTTTGCTATGGTATAAGGGGAAAAAAAGTGTTTTACATGCTATCTTCATACGGCATTGCATAAAGATACTTTCAAAAGCTATAATTTAATATAATTAGTTATAAGAGATGGAAATAAGAATCGTTGTTAGGGGATGTGAATTATTTGTGTGGCGTAAATAATAATTTAATAAACAGACATTAATATTGTCTCTTTTATTTCAATTTTTTTAACGAGATTTATCATTTAATTATCAAGGAGATTTATGATTTATTAAGAAGAAGTATGTGTGTAAAAATCAATGACATATTATACATTAGCGCCAATCGGGCACTCTGTCATCAAAACCATCTTGTGAAGTTTCTGCTTTTATTGGACGTAGCGTAAAATATTATTAAAATTTAACAGTACTAGTAATAAAAGACTTGTTACCTTTATTTTTAGAAAGCATAAGCCGAAGTATAATAGAAAGCATTTTCGGCACGTACCGAAATTGGTATGATAGTTTATATTTGATGTCATAAATTTCTTTGAATCTTAGAGCATAGTGTCATGGGAATGTGAAGAGAATATAGATTATAGTTTAAAAGAATTAAAATTACATTTTTAATTAAATTTTAATATTCAAAATAAATATTAATTTTAATGATTCTATTTAAAAATATTTTTGCTTCATTTAATGTCCGCGATTTGAATATTGCACTTATTCAACATAACGAGCTATCACTTCGTATTTTCAAATGTTTAAAAATATTCTTATAAACGATGTATATTGTTTTTCATGCATATCGACAAAATTTTACGTGGTATATAGAATACGAAATATCTACCATAAATTTGAATACTTGGAAAACTTTATTTTATGTCAATGCCGTGAAATACCCGTAAAAATCAGCATCTGGAATAATATCAAAATAAATTTCGTTGAAACGTCTTTACTTTTAGTGTAGGTATATATTTAGTGTGGATGGGTTTATGCGTGGGTAATTTCATTTCATTTAACATACAGTGCTCAATTGAAACAGTTTTTAAGCAAATTCGTGGGTGACTAGTGATTATAGAAGGTCAAAAGTTCTATTAAAGATCAAAAGCTTCTGTTATTACTAGTCACAACTTATTTTACTATACATAGTGATAATTACTTTTAAACTATCTAGAAAAATTAACAGACTGGAAAATATCATCATAATCAGTGGATTTCTAGTTGTATATACATAAACCTAAAACATAAACGGTCTAATGCCAAAATTGCAATGAATTAATAAATCTGTAAAACCTCAAAAAAACGGCTAAAATGTTGTTATGTACTTTAAAATTAAATGACAGATAGTATTTATTAAATATACGAGTGAACACAGATATTCATTCTAAGTTTTATTATATACTCCTAGCCACAGTAAGAACTCTACATTCATTAATTCTTTAAATTCCTAATTTTAGATATATATCTAGGAATAACCTAAAAGGCTATAAGATTATATTACTGGTCATAGAGAAAAGTAACTTTTCAGTAATTTTTTATTGCGCCCGAAATACATACCAATTCTCTTTATCACCCTAGCTTTTGCTAAAGTGGACTCAGAAATGGGGGACGTGTAAAACTTTCAGAAATACTCCGAAAAAAAATATTCACTTTATTTTTATTGAAATAAGAAAAATGCTTAGAGCGTTGACTGCCATACGTAATAAATTAATTATGGGACGTTGACTATAGTAAACTGCACTATTATTCCAATGCTTATAATCATTTTAAATTTGTTATTCATTATCTCTTCATGACTCCATTCAATGTTGCCGACTCGCAATATTTTATTATTCCTTTTCAATGGTTCCGGTCTTGGATATATTTTATGGAATCACTGAAGTACACACTGAATCATTTTTGTATCTAGTTTGATTACATAATCAGTCTCTTGGTCTTTTTCCCGTCTTGTTGCATAACTAAGAAAAACTTTTATAACCCATCTTCTTCGCATCGTATGTGGCCAAAAGACGCGAATATTCTGTATAGACACATTAGTTAACCAAGGTATTCGTCCAGGGTATTCGTATATTCCGTACCAGTACCACATTTCAAATTCATTGGTCTTTCTACTTCAGCTGTTTTTATAGTCCGTATCTCGACTTCGTACAGAACTATCAAAAATACTGATCCCAAGTACGAAAACTTTATCTACAAAAAAGTATGGAAATTACAACTAAATTGCCCTAATATTATATTACAAAATAGCCCTAATATTATATATATGCAACTAAAATCTGGCATATTCTGCATAGAAGACTGATGTTTTATGTGGCACGAAAGATATTCAAAGAATAAGCGAGTTTTATCAGGATACAGGAAAAGAGTGTAAATTACAAATTGAAAAGAATAGCGAATTTCAAGTACCAGTAGTCTCATGTTTGATCAATTAATCGATGGAATTTGACTGCTTAAAATGTGACCATATGTGGTTTTTCCAGAAATTTTGACACCGGAACACTTCGTTTGAATGAAACTCTGGCAGGACCATTCAAATTTATTTGTAGGTGTAAGAAAAAGCTGCATTCTCTTCTTTATCTTATATAACTCCTACAGCGAGTAAATAATGCTTAAATGCCATGAATATTAAAAGGAAGAAATGAGTATAAACAGAATTAAATTACAAATCTACTATGCGCCGCTGACACCATACTTGGGCGCTCTCTCAGAATATTAAATGGAAGAGCTGCTAAATAAAATGGAGCAAGAAAGCCATAACCTTTGAATCAGTATCAATAGAGCGAAAACAAAAGTGATTATCTTTGATCGAGTATGCGAATTTTTTGCTTCAAGTAATTATAAATAATAACCGTACACTAATAAATCTACATATTTAAATATGGCTCTCTATATTAAATAATGGCTCTCTCTTTCTCTTTCTTGGAAAGTAAATAGGAGTTTCTATAAAGGATAGCTTATTTCTTTGAAACCCTGTTTGTTAATTTATAATACTATCAACACCCATGCAACGTATAGTAATAATCAGTAAAACATTTGCTGAGTTTGTAAGTAACAGACCAATAAACAAACAAACACAATTCCGCATTTTTAATATTGTTTTAAAATATCTATTTCAAAATTGGTTCTGAATATTTCTGTGCCGCCTTTACTCTCATGCATTTTAACTTCACATTTACGTTCACTTCCATTATAGGCGTAATATTGTTTTTTCACGCCTCAATTCAACCTTCCCACTTTTTCATTAGTCTCAGAGATACGAGAAAACCCATTTGCACCAATCTTGTCTCCAGAAAACAAAATTTTACGGTGATTAAATTAGTATGTTGATAAATAAATTACTCAATACTTAATTTTCAAGAGTTCATTGGTAATTGATTGCTAAATTTACTTTACAATAATGTTAATGCTTTTACACATGTAAAGGCATTAACAAAGTAAGTAGATTTAGCATTGTGGTTTATTGCTTCCAATCTGCTAATTTATTTAATTATATCATCTAATTCAACGTAATGAATTAAAATGATAAAATGGTTTTGTCTTAGCAGGTACTTCATTTCATCTTTGCTATTTTGTAGTTGATTGACTGAATTTTAATATAATAACTGACTTTTTTTCTTGTCTATATAATAATATTGACTATCAGTTTTACATGAGATTAAGCTCATGAAGTTACTTATAATAAATACCTTGTCTTGTGAAATGTTCACAATATAGAAAGTTTGAACCGATAGAGTAATATTAAAAAAAAAATAGTTTATTATATTCTTTATATAGTAAGTTCCACAAATTTTGAAGTCGAAGAATAAATTTTGTAAAAAACTCAAATATCAAATATCAAAATAACCCAAATATCAAATTTTGTTTAAAATCGGTCTAGCTTTATCGATGTCAGACTCGGCGCGGAACACACACAAATACAAAGACATATTTTCGTGTTTTTAAATTTTGAAAGAATTGTCTGTAACAATAGTTTAGAAATTTCCGCGGAAACATATGTTAATTTTTTTGTGCATACTTCTTTTAACTTTCTTATGGTTTACAGGAAAAAACCGCCTAAGTATGAGTCGGACTCGTCGACGAAGTGCTCCGTAGCACCAAACAATAATAAACATAAAACGTATGCAATAAGGTATGTTAGGGTATGCAAGGTACTTTTGTCTTTATATTATGCCAATTACAGCAGTTTGGGGACGATGACTTTAGAATTACCTACATTATCTTATTGTCACCTTTTGATTTTAAAAAATGAAATAATAATTAAATTTAATATGAAATTTAATAATAATTTATAGTCTTTTATCTTAAATCGAACATAATTTTCCAAATACAATATACATGAAGCAAACTTTTCCTAAATCGATGATTTTATATATGTATACCATCGTGCTATTTAGCTGTATGTGTACCCATAAAGGTTTGTGACAGCTAAATAAAGAGTAATGCATTCCAGCTTCACAAGTAAAATTTCCAAAAAATATTATCAAGGTGTGTTCCTCCTTGTGTAGTAACACAACTTGGTGGTAAAGATACGTATCAGACATTCTGCATAGACGTACGTTATTGTTGCCGTTGGTACCGAAAATGTCCCATATCTCAAAAACTACACAACGTATCTTATTCAAACTAATTTTCTTTTAAAATATAATTTATGTTCTACTACTTCAACTTTTTTCAGCATTTTACACACGTTAGTTGAAAAATTAGGGGGTGGGCACACTTCTTAAGATCGTAGAAGCGTATATCTCACCAACTATTGTCTTATATACAAAAGTTATGTTTGAACCTCAATCAATTTTTGAGACCTATGTGATGATACCCCACACGCCTATGTGCACTTGATTTTTTTTATTCCTCAGTTATATACATGGAATGATACCCTTAATATTATTTTTTTCATAATTCCAGTATTTCATTGTATAACAGTTCATTTAAGAAAACTATTATCCCAATTTCATCCATATAGTGCCAATGGTATCCGTGTAAAATGGCTATGACATACGGCATACAGGCGGACAGGACGAAATTATAAGGGTCTCGTACAGAACCCTAAAGGTTTCATCATAACCTAAACGCATAGGGCAGGAAAAGCATATGGGAGTTTTAAACGAGACTATGGCGTCCAAAAAAAACACAATGTAGAACATGTATATGTTCGGAAAATTCTTGTCTTTCAACACAACAACTATTAAGTTCATTAAAAGTTTCCAGAACAACCACACAACCTATTTTCAATTAATACATACTCTTGCATCCCTAAACAATCATTTATTGCTATGAATTAAAGCAATTCCGTGGTATTTAAAGACTGACTTATACAATTCAAACATTTGATCAATTTTCCAGCTTTAATAAGTTTTTATTTTCTAACGAGGCTTATTTTCATCTTAGCGGTTTTATCAGTACGGTGGAATAGCTTTTATTGAAGTCAAAAATCAAAAATTTAAAATTAAATTCTTCTTCGCAGATTCTTTCGAGATTATAATGACAATTGAGAAAATTTTGACCACAAATATAAACCAAGACAATATTACTAAATATCATTGGCCTCCACATGACGCACACGCTGAAGAGAGAGAGAAAAAGAGTTATGCTTACTTCGAATTGGAGCCGAACGTTGTCACACTTGCAACACACAAAAATGACATCTGTTTTAGGAAAACAAAATATATTGATTTTTTTTTGCTCGTTTGGAAATTAATGACGCATTTAGGCCTCTCAGATGTGTTGCATAATCAATTTTCATGGGAAATAGATGCGATAATGGGACAATTCTCAATCCATTTTTCCAATTTTACCTTATACTCAATGCGATGGGTAGTTTATTTTTTCAAATCATTAAACGATATATTTTGTTATCAAAATATATATTGATGTAGCCTCAACTTAAATTGTGTATAATATTTTATACTCGTAGAAGCGAAATTTCAATTACGATAAGGCATTACACGCACCTGCTTGCCTCTCCATCATTTTTCTTTTTCCATAAACGTCAGGTCGTTCACATGTTTCTAATTAAATAGCTTACTAATTTTATAAAAATATAATGATTGACGTTATCTTATAATTGTTTTTGTCTTATCATCATAAAGTTCATAGAGCATATTTCAGACAATTAAAGGTCTTGTATTTGTAATTAGATTTTTCCCATTACTTCCTTCACATTGTCTGCTAACATTTGAACATTTTTTTGGTGCAGTAAAATAATGAAATTTTTCGGTATTACACTGAAAGTAATAAGGTCAATTATAATTTCAGCCAGCTTCGCAGAAAACTGTTTGGAAACTAAAAAACCTAGGTTACAAATTGAAAAAAAATTTAAGCCCACTCGCTAAAACCATTTTTAAATGTTATTATAATACAACTATTAGAGTAGATACCAAGCATATATCTTGTCGCGTTTCATAGGATTGTAAAAAAATGCTTTTCATAATTTTTTTACCGAGTACAAATCTTTCAATCGTGAACCTCTTTTTGATATCGAAGGAAAATTGTATCTAAACACATAGATATTTTTCCAACTCGTAACTGTCTTGAACTAACTAGAATTTGACATTAAAATTCTGACATTCTCCTACCAACATCGATTTTAACGCATTAATCCGAAGTATTCAGTTCCAATTAATCGATTTTCACTTATTTTTATACGCTTAGCTCCGTGTGAAAAACAAACGCCTGGAAAATGAATTAATTGAACCAAATAATATAAATTCTCGACTTGAGTTTAGAGTTTTCCATATGAAATCATCTAATCCATAGAGCCGGGTCATTTTAGATTTTACTCATACTTAGTGAGAATCTTCTTCAGGGTAGCAAGGAGGAAAATCTAGCGTTATTTAGTTTTTGCATCCGCCAGTCCTCGCTCATCCGACTTAAAACATGTAAAAAACCTCATTTTTATACTGCCAATGTAAACAGCTAATATTTTTCGGAGATCAAGCGCATATATCGTAGAACAATTGTATATTGGTATTTTTATCTTTTGTACGTATACAGGTGGTTTAAAATAAACAAAAATATATTTATTTTTAAAATAAACTTAAACAATTTACATTTTGAAAAATAGCCCTATTAATAAATAGTATTACTAGTAGCAAAGTGCGAATACGCTACGATCTTTTTAATAATGATAATAGCGTTAGAACAGGGGAATTCTTATAATTTGATACCGTCAGACGATCGTGAAATCCAATTCTAAAATCTATAACTATTAACAAAATAAAACACAACTGCTCTACAAATATGGAGAATGTGGGTTAAGATATATAATATTTAATTCAAATTACAGGTTAGTAGACTAGTTTCATATATTTATTTCATAAAAAATCAGCTTTTTGCAACTCATTCCTCGCCGAAATCGCTGAAAAGGGGCAAGCTTACAGGATTAATTCTAAACAATTATACTTCAATTTTAAATGCAAAAAAAACAGTAGAACGCTAATTTCCTCTTATTTAATTTGGATAGAAAATAATTTAGATTGACATAATAGCTAAAAAAATATATTAAAAAAAAAATTTAAAAAATATTTAATGAAAATATAGTTTCAGTCTTCCATACAAGTGGTACGTCACAACACATCGGCTAGTAATTAGCTTAAAAGATGCGCTCGTGGTCTGTTATGTTACCGGCCGCACGGAATAAAAATATTCCCGATCTCGGCTACACTCATAACATAAATTATTAAATTGACCGTTCGTAACCAAGATAAAAAAATTTAGCTATCATTAAATTGACCATTCGTAACCAAGATAAAAATATTTAGCAATTCAAAATATTTCTAATTAAATTCCTGACATACAATTTTTTTCGTATCGACTTTAGATATTCATGCTGCTGAAATATTTTATCGAAGAAATTCATAAATTTTAACACCATGAAAGATATTAGAACATATCATAGTTTTGTTCCTTTCTCTCTCAATTTCAATTAAAAGCGCTAAACTATTCACAAGTGTTAATTTTGAAAATGTCAATGTTATAAAACCCAAAGCTAAATTTTCGAATAAAAAAATAATATTAAACTTTATCATTTTCAATGTTATTTTTTTCCACCGTAGGCTACTTACTAAATTAATTTTATTATTAAAAATAACATTACCTAAATTATAAAATAAACAAATGACTGTGCTTTTACTTCTCTTTTAAACCACTTGTGAATGCACAAAACATGAAAATAACAAAACAAGCATCACAGATTTTTGAAGTTCAAGGTAAAATATAAGAATATCACATTTTATATTTCTCGTAGCCAACATATCAACACTATAGCCTAAATAAAAAAGGGATTTATCCTTTCTCATAAAGACAGTGTTATCAAGGATTACAAAAATCACTTATAATTTTGCTGTGAGTTGTAAACCAGTTAGTGTTATCGTAACTCCTATCAACTTGATTAATGACTTCTTCTAACAATAATCTCGTCCTCCATTCCCTCAATCCCTTTCAATCTTAATACTTGTTAGTGAACTATGATGTACAAGTAGTAATAATACGTATAGAGGCTGCTCATACGTTTCAAACACATTTTTTTGTAAAGAGCACACCGAACGAGTTAATAAATTTTTATATACTCCACGATATGTGCACTTGGTCTTCGAGAAATATTAGCTGTTTACATCGGACAGTCGAGATACTAGAGCCAGTTAAAAATTACGAAAAATCAGTAAAACACACGTATCATGTTATTTTTCAGGATATTAATTGAGTAAATTTAAATTTTATATATAGGAAGTACTATGATTGTGTAGATATCTTTAATAGAAAAATTTTAGCAACTAAAAATTTAAATATTTTAATTAGGGTAAGCGAGGGTAGGCGCATACGAAAATTAAATAACGTTGCATATGCTTCTGCAAGACCATACAACAGACTCTTACTAAGTTTTGAGCAAAATCTTAAATGAGCTGGCTTTATCGATTAGATGATTTGATGGGAAATGACCCTTTATCCAAGTGTCGTACTTATTTGTTAGATTGATAGACTCCGCTAAGCGTAGATTGCTGGCGAACTCATATTGGTTTTGGTCTCCTCAAAAAATAATGACCTTATATGTACAATAAAATTAATATGGGAGTTAATGGAATTTAGTTTAAATCGAACACTCGCTATAAGCATTTACTTCGAGTTTTTACAAACTGAACTTTGATACGCCAGAAGGAATTTGTGTTTATATAAAGGGAAAAACGTTGATCCGGTCTTTCCAAATTGCCACGCTATTACCATGTCCTATAATTTACTCCAATGACTTAGAAATTATAATGCGTATAATTATTGATGATATTCAATACATGTAAAATATCTAAAGGATGCGATCGGAATTGCAGAAAAAGGGTAAGAAAAAGAAGAAAACAAGGCATATAAGATTTGGAGGGGTTCTGACCTTAACCAAGGTTAACAAAAAAATTTTAAAATACTCTCCACATTACTGAAATTCTCGGGCGGAGAATGTACGAGAAATAATTTATGATCATTTACATTTGAGAATAGATTAAATGTAACTGAACGCATAATGATAGTTTTCTTATTTCGAATAAATATCAGTATCGAAAAATTTATAGTCCACGCAAAACTAGAAGGCAAGGAGGTTATTTTAAAAATATACTAATTGATTCCGTTTAATTTTTGCTACCTTAAATGGTAATATTTTTACCTCATTAGGAAAATATTAGAAAAAAAAGTAAAAGATACAGCGGGCTAATTATTTTGTGTAAGATAACTAGGTAAGACTTTTGTTTGAATTAAGAAAAACTAAGCTTTATTCGTCAGCTCTTAATTATTTTTCTGAATAAAACTTGTATTTGGGCATACTTGATATTAAAAAAATCTCGCTCGAAAGGCCTATATTTTTTTTCAATTCCAAGAAATTATCGTTTGTTGTTAGATCTTCAATAATATTAGTATAATCAACAAAAATAAATTTCTTCTTCATAATACAAAAAAACTGACTTCAGAATTGCGGCAAAAAATTATACTTCTGCTGAATGGCGCTCGTCTAACTTGAAATACAGGTTAAAAATATTGCTAATTGATGCCTAATATTATCACCGATTGTTACCTGTTGATGAGTATTGATTAACTTGCAAAAATTTATTTTTTAATTATTTTATTTTATTACTTTATTAACATTATTCTTCTTTAATTTAAATTCTGCATCCTTTCATGCCATAACATTTTACAGAAACATATTTTTTATGGAATATCTGTACGCAATGAAAGCATGGTTTTGACCTTGGACTGGAATATTTTCAATTTCAAGTATTAGTGTCCGTAAGTGCCAAATGTTCCAAGTCCGCCTTAATCTTGACGATCAATGAAACAATATCCTGTTCACTCATTTCTACCTCTGACATACTCAGATTAAGTTTGAACTTACGTTGCATTCGGTGATCCAGTTTATCCAGCTATTCAGTTTTTGCACCATATTTGAAAGGAAACTAACAGTTTTTTTTTAAAAATTAAATGATATCCTAAAAATATTTTCATTGCTGGTGATCATAGTTAATTTCCCGTGTTAAAATAATCTGAATGTACTTAAAAGTATAAAAATTCATTGCAATTTTATTTTAAAAAATGATATGGAAAAACATATGTATTTAATCAAATGATACTCCATATAATGAAAAATAAAAGTAAAGATAATCAAATGACACGTTCATGGAAAAATATTATATTGCCACTATCACTGGATTCGAGGGCGCTTACAGTTAAGTAAATTCTCGGGTATCATACTGTGCCACGCCATAGTATAAACGTAACGATAAGACTACAATTTTAATTGTATCCCGATACATGGGTGGTTGAACATCAATTTAATGATCATGCTTAAAATGATTTATGCATTTATATCCCTTAGAAAAAAACCTAAGAAAATAATTATTTTTGATAATTGTAATGTTTTTTTTTGTATATTTACTTAAGGATGCTTACATTGCCATAGCGAAGGATATCCCCTTTTGTGTCTCATTAATTCCTGCATTTATTATATATCAAGGGATAAATGAATAGGGATCGCAATGTTTTTAGTTATGTTTTGTTGATAGGGCTAAGGAGTAAGTTGGAAAATTTGAGGGAAATCTGTAGGAGTATATAAAGATATACATAAGCACACATAGATTTATGAGTTTTACATTAAAGGCTTCGACATACATAGATTTAAAATGGAATCATTTTAAGAACTTTCTATCTATTAAGATTGCGAATACATGATAATGTTACTATGATATACCGTAATGTAAGTTTAAACTGAATTCATATAGTCACTAAGAAAAAAGTTTTGTAAGTTAGGCGATTAAAAGAAGTCATTAATCAGGTTGACAGGAGTTACGATAACACTAACTGGTTTACAACACACAACAAAATTATAACTCACTTTTTGTGATCCTTGGCCCCACTGTGCACACATCAAATCGGTTAAATTTGGGATAATTAATTTTCCACAGATTATATTGTTTCCACGACGTCATGACGGTAATATTGGCGTGGGACTAAAAAGGATTTAAGCATATGTGTATTTTTTTGGTGAAAATTAACACAAACTTTTAAAAACGTTAATTCTTTTAACAATTAGCAACTAAAATAGCTGTTATTATAACAAATAATTATATGAACAGTTAATAAACTAAAAATTTTGGATAAGGGCACCGCACCGCAAGACTCTTATAAAGAATCGCATTGAAGATCCAAAAATTATTAATATCCTAGAGCGTCACCGGTAAATGGCCTGTCGGTACAGATAAACACTGTATTATACTATTTAAGACATTAAGAAATTTATCAAAAAATCTATTTTACTATACAAAAATGGTTACCCGGCCAGAGAATAACATAGGCCACTTTTCAACCCCGGAAATCTTTCCTCAACTAAAACAAAAATCCCTACTAATATTAAAAACTCAAAAGGGTTTTTGTCCTTCCTTCACGTAGCAATGGACCAAACAATAAATAAATGTGACTTACTGCGCAGATAGTTAACGTGTTGGGAAATGACATAGACTAATTTCCAATCCGAGAAATCTCATCGTAACTAATATGACAATTTAAAATTAAAATTACGACATTTACATAAAAAGGAAGTAAAGAAAAAGTAACTTATAATTGTGCCTATTTTGTTTTTTGCATTTTGCTAGCGAGTTATTGACGCGCTTAATTTAGTTCGTGAATATGCAGGCCATTGGCGTGACGCTAGTTTATCAGAAAGAAAAGGGGACGGAGTTTAAAAATCAGATCCTTGAAGGTCATCGAGTGTTGTCCGCGCCTTAATATTTGTCTAATTTAATAGTTTACTAACAGTTTCGACCTTACTTTATTTGTTATCACCAAATGTTTTCTTGCTTCTCTTAACCTAGTAAAAATAAAAAAGTTTTATATATTTAATATATATTATTTGCAGAAATAAAAATATTACAGCATAATAAACGTTGTTAATTGTAAGATATGAAAAAATAATAAGCGATTCAAGCAACATCTTTTAATTAAACAAAACTTGCATAATACGAACTTGTACGCGAACAGTATTGCAAAATTTAATTTTGGTATCAGTAAATATATGTGTAAAGTTTTGTCAAAGCAAATAAAATATGATACCAAAATCTAAGTTTAAAAATTATTTTTACTTTAATTACCGTAAAAAATATAAAAGTAATTAGAATCAATTTAAAATTAAATGGAATTAATTTAAAAATTAAAAAAAATAGTCAACATTCAATTTAATATAAGCACTTATATTTAAAAATGGCAGATGCTTGGATTACAAAGGAAAACCAGCAAAAAATTAAGTGGTGGAACACTCATCTGTGAAATTCTTATTATTATTATATCATTAATAATATAATTATTATTATTTGTTGTTATTATTTTATTTCTCTATTTTTTAATTAAGTTATTTAGTTATTCCAAAAATTAAAATTCAATTACTTTTAAAATTAGGCTTAATTATTTTACAAATTTAAAAGACTAGAAAAATTTAATGAAAATTTTCAATTTATTAAAAATATCTAAATAAAATTTAATTAATAATAAAAATAATTAAATATGCCCAGAATTTATTATAATTTCTTAGTTTTAAGTATTTAAGAAATGGTAAAGTAGTAATTTATAATGCAAATAAATACATACCCAATTGGAAACTGTCTGGCAGATGATTTACTTATAATAGAAAGCCAGCAGAAAAATAATTGGATATACGCTTGTAAACATACAAACGCTTATACTGTGCAAGTGTTTACCGAAATCTTACACTTTTATGCTGTAGCAAAAGTAGCGGTCGAAATCTCACACTTTTTCGGGCTAGCTCTCATTCGTCAAGCGTTTAACGTGCTATAAGGAATTTCGTTCCAAAAACTTTAATATCTTATTCACGACTTTCATCAAAATACAGTACAAAATATGTGCAAACGAATGTGATGAAAACATTACGCATTATACTTGTGCAGAAATAGGTTTGTCAATATGGAGATCAAACAACAACGACCGAAATTATACATTGAAACTCTCGACGACTCAATGTATACCCTGAAAACATCCCGATTCTGTTCACCATATACAGTCCAGAGAAGATTGTCAATGATCGTAAGACGGATATATTATAGCGACAAACTTAACGTGTCACTCGAAATAAAGTTTTCACTTTGTAAGAAAAACAAGTCTATAAATTTTGGACTTTCATCGAAACAATACGTTGCAATATCATTAATAATGACATCAATTTACAAAATTTGCAGGCCTATTGTCACTATGATTATGCGCGATTATGGGAAAAATATTCTCTTCGACAAAATAATTATCTTTTAATATTTACACAGCTTAAATAAAGCGCGGTCTATTATTCATACAGACGATGCTGTCCATCTATTATAGCAGAAAATATTAAGGAACTGTATAAAAAGTATTACCTATTTCTGAGAAAATCGGTCAAAGTCGCAATTTTAATGAAAAATTTTTATTTGTCTTTCACGTATACAGAAACACCTGAATGAAAAATAGACACGTCCTTAGGAAGTGCTTACGTCATTAAATAAATTGATGGGATATGTGATTACACAACCGTAAATATTTACGTAAACATTCATGTACGAGTGAAACATTTATTGTTTAAATATCTAAATGGACTTATAGGTTAATGTCATATTATTTAGAACGAAATTATTTATTACAAAAACACAGTGCAAATCCGTTTCGTTTTCATTAATTACTCTGGAAATAATATGCCTTCATAAAAATAACTTTCCTTACTTATATCGTACAAGGAATCATGTAAAATTTATGATATCATTAAATTAAATTTTCATTCCAGAATAATTTTCGTGTAACAGAAGTACACATTTCAGTTAGACCACATTTTAAATTAAGATATCTAAGACGCTTTGTAATGAAATCCTTAGTCGTCGTTTATCCTTGGTATTTCTACATGAACACCACATATATGTTATAAGGTCATTTAATTATTCATCTGACAGAATCGGAAACTTCGTAAGGTTAATATGTGGAAATATTCACGGCGTTAATTAATGATTGGGTGAAATAACATTTCGATGCAAAAAAACGTTGATAACCTGCCAGATCATTATTTTGATCAAAAAAATACGAAAAGGAGGATAAATTGATTTAAACTATTATCGCTTGGTAAAGAGGCGGTTTTACATAACAAGAGTCAAAATAGTTTAGTAATATTATGAGTTTCTAGTAATTTCATGAGTTACTATGAAAAGACTTTTATTGGTTTATGAAGTATAATTTCGAAGCACGGTAAGGAAATCGCTTTTGCCCCGGAAAACATAAAAAATTGGAAAGAGAAAAAGGGATTGGAACAAGGTAATATTTTTTAGACGGAGTTTCTTTTCCTTTAATCCTACCGGATCTAAAACTACAATAGACATATGTAGCTAACGGTTAAAATAGGATAACGCGATACGTAACCCTTTATTTAGCACTTTGAATATAAAGTTTAAACGCTGCCAAAATGGTCAAAATATATAAGAGGGTGAGATGTACATTTCTTATCTTTCTTTTTTTCTTTTATTTAAAAGTGTTTATAAGGGAAAACAAGTATTGGATACAGACGATGAAAAAATATTGGGATCGTCTTAATACAATGTGGAAACAAGAAAATGACGTCGATGCACTGGATTGGCAGTCGCAGTCGCCCCATGCATATCTCATAAAGAAATATTTCGGTTCCCATAAATTTCAAGCTGCAAAGAAAATATATCTGGAAAATAAAGCAGGTAGTTAGACTGGTTCGAATAGATGGAAATCCTCGGATAATGTTATTAATTAGTAACAAACATCTCGCGACAATGCCACCCAATTATTACAGTAAACACAACTAGATTACTTAATAATAATGAATAGTAATGGTCGATACGTGCTTTTTTTCTATGCCTTATTCTAAATAAATTTCCAATTTTGGCCCAAAATATATGTCAAAAAGACTATATGTTATCACGAATTACATAATAATAAGTAAAACCGTAGAAATTAAAACGTATTTCCATTAAATATTTAAATAAAATATGTAACATTATAAAATCTCAATCGTTTAAAATCTGTTTAGAATAGGTCAATTTCTATTCGTAGAATATCGTAAGTATTTCTGTTTGACAATCAGTATATCATACTTAAGTAATATTTTTCATAACGTAATGTTCATAGATACATGTCAACGTATGAGTTTTAGTAATATTTAAGGCCTGTCAGTGATGAGTGCCCTTTTTCTAAATTTAATTTAATTCAATGTTGAAATAAAAAAATTCTTTGGTAAATATGTTACTAACTTTACGATTCATTTCTGAAATTAAAAAATATAATAATAAAATATCTTTATTACTTAGTAGGTACAACGTCAAATACTTAGTTAAATTCGTTTTATGTGGATTAAACTTATTTTATTAATTGTGGTAAGAGTTACTAAAGAGTATTTAAGCCATATACAATAAATATGTACTGAGTTATTTTTACAAATCAGTGTTCAAATCTGATTCAAAATTATTTCCAAAATAAGGTTTAAGAACTTTCTTGAAATAACATATCACAGAATGAATGTAAAATATAAACATTTTACGTATTTAAACTCCAAGTTTTGCATTTTCTATGTTCCTAAGGTTATTACAAGTTTAAAAAAAAATTAAAGTCGACTATACGATACGAATAATTGAAGACATTTTATCTTTATAATTATTTGAAATATTATACAGATTACGTTTACCAATTTAAATAAAACCAACTGTGACGGGAAGACAGTCAAACTGATATTTGGCATTGTATCTTTCGGTTCCAGCATTTTCCATATACTAAAGCAGGAATTAATCACCATTATGCATTTTTGTTTATAATTAATGTGTTATGTATTTTTGTTTACCAAAAATAAAAAAATCATAATTTCCCCAATTTTTTTCTAGACATAAGCAAACGATAGTAAACTATGTGCGTCACACTCCGTCATTGATATATATGACTTATATATACTTGGCTGGGATCTCGAAGTTTTTTATCCCAAGAATATGTAAATTCTTTTCAAGATGCTTATTGAACCTAAGGTGACATTTTTGTTATATAAGAACAAAATAAAAATTGATCTCTCTGTTTTATACAAATATTTAAAAGATCTAAATATCTGTATCATTTTAAATGCTGTTTAAAATATTCCGTTCAGAACTAGAGAATATGGAAACATGTCAACACAAAATCAGGTAACAGAAATAAATTTAACGATTTCCCACAATGTTTCAATCGATATCGGGATAACTTCAATACGGTTATATGCACAAAAAATTTCAAGAATTTTTCATTTTCATTTCTCGATGACGCGCAGTAGTCTTCTTCCATACAAGTGGTTGCTCAAAATATAAAAAAACATAAGGTAAGCGAATCGATTAGAGATATCTGGAATTTTAATTCGGACGAATTGAGGGCCATCAGTACATAATTATTTCTTCATTAGTTATTAAAAAGTCCAAATGATCCCCTCAGTTCAAATATTATAATTGTTCCTCGTAACTAAAATTACAATTTTCAACATTTTGATCTTATTGCGCTTAAAACATAGAAAATTCTTTATGTAGGTGCTTTCTTCTATTGTAGTCTAGTGACTATATTCTATTGACTTAGGTGATGTACTCTAGTGACTTAGTATACACACTGTATTAATGACTACTATAGAAACTTGTAACGAAAGTAAGTACTTTTTTTTTTTTTTTATTTTTACTATTTAATTTTACTAATTAATAGTACATATATATCTATATATGTAGTCGAACCACGTAGATTTGGACGTTTTCTTTCGAATTCTTTTTGTTGTATTCCAATTTCAAAATTCTAAGTAAAAAATTAGTAGCTGCAAACTCATTAATATATTCATTCCTTTGAGTGTCTGCACCATATTGCTTATGGTCTTACCAAAAAATCATGGCAAGTGAGGGGTGCCGATAACAAAAACCGGATAGATTTCATTAGATCCTCATTTAAAGAAAAACTCGGACTTATTGTCGACAAAACTAAGCCAGGGTTTTGATCAAAATATGATGGTAATACTGAGAAACAATTTTTCAGAAATCCAGAAATTTCTACTAAAATAAGAGTAGTTGATATGGAATTATTTAATAGAATGCAGTTATTATCAAAATTATTTTTCGTGGTTACGCTATTAACATTGAGAAATTCGGTCTATTGTTGAATCAAACTAAATCTTTGTAACCGAATCGGTACTCATCGTATTACATGCCGGTGGTAGTGCACAAGATATTGGTTCATGGTATTAACGTAATATATACATGCATACTACCAATAGATCAAATATCAGAAGAAGTATTGGAAGCTCGCCACAAAGAGATCCAAGAAATACGCGAGCATCACACTCGGTTATTCTCACGGAACTTGCTGAATTTGCTTATTTTGACATAAGATACAAAGAATTTATCTCTTTAAAAGTGTAGCAAACCTAGCAAAAAGTTATCAGGGAAGGTTTTAAGCCAATTAATATGCCCAAAACCTGCTGCTTCTGCAATCAGATCTCAGGTCACCAATTTCCAAGATATGACCTTTCCAGACTCTGACGACAATGTCGGCGATCATTGTAAAAAGTTAATTTTTGTTATTATGGTAATAAATTAGATCTATATTTTGTTATGTTGTAGATAAGTTATTTTTATATTCGACAAAAATCGTTATCTGTGCCATGGTCTATAACGATTTGAGTAGATCCTCTAATTTTCATAATCTCAAGCAACCACTTGTATGGGAGTAGACTACTGTGTGACAAGTCAAATTTAATCTCCATGAAACTTTAAATTTGTTTTCGTTTAATATTACTTTATTGTAAGTATATCCGTATAACATTTATATCAAATTAATACGATTTTAATAGCAAAGGAATATTATATTTTAGCACAAAATATTACAACCCATATACAAAAATATTTTACTGATAAACTCCATGAAACTTAAATACGTCACATTATTAACAAATGAATATTAAAGTATATTTCAACAAGTTTCCTTCATTACCACATAGACACCAAAAGAGACTGAAAAGCCTCGAACGGAACAAAGCAACTCTGCGACTGAAAAACGATTAGGGAAATTGCATTTGTTATTCCGGAAGCCAAAATACCTTAATTTAATTCAGTTTTCCCGGAAATTAATAGAGAAATTACCCTCACGTAAGAAAATTTATCTTTATCCGGCACAAGTATTTAGGGTCTACCGTCAATCTATTTTACCATATAGAAAGTTTCTTAAGGCGGACGTAATTTATATTCTTTGTTCAAAGAAAAATTACTTTTGCTATCATATTATGTATTCGTATCGCGTTAGTTAAGTTAACTTGTACAGTTCTTTAAAGGAAAATAGTAACAGATTATATGGAGGCATTAAACGGTTTGCCTGTCCTTCAAAAATGTTTAAAGTTTTAATTTGTTTTTAAGGGTTTAAATCCAATGATTGATTTATTTTTGTTTTGTTATTCACCTAGTTAGCCTTTTCACAATAACATGATTTTTAATTACATTGATCACCTTCATGGTATTCTAAGGTAATGTAAATATTTTATTTTTAAAACGTTATTGTTAAGTTGTATAAAAATATATCAAATCTAAAGTAAAAATAATTGCTATTATTACTGCAATATCAAGGACATACTATGTTTCATTATTTTTTCGAGAAGGAATAAAGATGTCAATATCTTTCAATTTTACTTCAATTCTTACAAGTTTATCAGAGTAAATTTTCTTCAAAATTAAAAATTCAATCTTTCCAGATGTATATAATTTTATCTCGTGAATATTCTCTTATAAATAATGTAATTAAGTTATTTTAACTATTTCTATCATTACTGTAAAATTAACTGTAACAATTTTCCTTATGGCAAAAATGGGAAAACTTCAAAGACTCTCAATAAATCCTTGATTGAGGCATTAAGAAAAAGGGAAGTTTTGTCGTACAAAAGCTAGTAAGTGGTCTCTTTAAAGGCATACGTCTTTGAAGAGAGCAGTTGAGTAACTTGATAAACGTTAAAAGGATTTACTCAACGGAAATGAGAAATTTAAGCGCCGCAGTTTCCAAACACATTAATTAATCTAATTTCGATGTATTATACTAAGTGGCCTATCTTCAGTCACATCTACTGAATAAGGATATGTACAAGTGGTCTTAATACACCATTGCAATGCAGTGTTAAGGTAAGGGTTGTTCGCAAAGAAGAGATTGAATGTAGAGTATCCGTGTGGTCTCTACAGGATACCAAAAACCAAGTGTTTTCCGGGGCGGCGTACGCTTCTGCATACAGAATCCAATAATTGCACACATGTGTTACAACACTGTGAAAGTGAGCGCGCCTATCTCCATCAACCTCTATATTAGAGTTACATCCGGTATTAAATAAATGGTCACCCGCCCAACCTCACTTAATACTCCTAAGAATCACTGACAACTTTGCAAATAGGTCGGGCAAACGGTATAACAAGAAAACTTCTAATGGAAACTCCAAGATTTTTTAATGCAGATTAAGAAGTCTTGAAAACTAAAAGCAAGAATTTGCACTCACGTCAACAAAGATAGATTTAAAAGTTGCTAATAAAATTACCACATAAATATTTAAACATATCATTTGATACTGTGAATTTTAATGAAATAAACAATAAATTATTTTGAAAAATTTTTGGTATATCCAAACAAACATTTAATATTTTCTTATTTTTATTTGAAATACCTTAAATATATAAAACCTGGAAAGACGACATCTAGAATGGCATATTATTAGTCACATAATGAGGGATCACTTTTTATGTCTTCGAGTACGAAATTACAACGTATCAATATAAATATTATCTTAACATTCGCTATGTAGCTTATCTAATCTCAGAGAGGCTGAAGAAAATATCTCAGTATTATTAATTAATTGTAATTATATTTTTGAACATATATTTGAATAAAAATTTTTGCCTAATAAATGAACCTGTTGTTTGAATAAAATATAAAGCTCAGGTATAAAGAAATATAGAAGCATCTATGAAAGAGTTTACTTATTTTATTAGTTACTTTCACTAACTTTCATAAAATGTTGCATATAAAAGCCTTTGAGTAAAAATCTTATTTATAATTATTATCACCAAAATGTTGTGTTATAGTCCTTCCTTTCAATGTTCTTGCATGAAGAGTGGTTGATTCGCTTATTGTAATTGTTCCTATCTCCCACAAATGTACCATTCACTTTATCTACCCGCAATAATTCTAATATATTCAAATGTTAGAATCTCTCTTTTTATAGCATGTGAATAAACATTTAAGACACCGACAAACATATTTGAATTTCACTATAACGGGAAATTGTTTTCGTCTTTATTAAACTGAACTTATATTCATTTTATTGTCGTTAGCAGGAACCATAACTATTCCTAATATTACGTTATTTCACCGAAATAAACAATGTTTTCGACCTTCATGTGCATTATAAGCACATTCTTACTTATGTGTGTAATTCAGGGAACGCAGAAAGTAACTAGTGTCATTATACAGAACTATGCGCATTAGAGATTCGAAGTTAGTCCTTCAAGTTTTCTTCAAATATTAGTATCAGTTCGAATGTTTTACTCCTCACTAATTTGAACATTCGTAAGTTTAAATTGTTAATTTAACATGTGATAATCCAAATGAGATTCACAGCAAATCAATGACAAATTCCTGCTATGTGTATGTTCTATCATTAATTTCTTTTTAAACTCTGCTATAACTATAGCATAACTTAATAATGTTTCTTTATATATAATTATTACAAACTGCAAACTATACATGTCTTTATTGACTTACGACTTGTGTCTTCAGTAAATCATTCGTGAAAGAAATGATATTTCACTATATTTTTTATTTAACAACGTAAAGTTAATACGTATAAAATAATTGAAGCTTTATGAAGTTATCGACATTATAGATTTTTAAGTATTCAAAAAAAAGTATAAACGAAGTACAATCGATGTAGCACCGTCTATGTGCTTGGATTATCATTATATTACTACCATAAATTATCTAGAACGACACTTTTTGAATGATTCATAGTAGTTTGATCGAGTTCGAATTGGCGTTATCTATGTAAGTAAGGTGGCTTACCATTTTAAATTGTATAGAAAATATTACGGTACAAGGTGTCTAATTGAAATATTGAAGGATTTAAAATATCCGGTCGTAGTTTATGTAAAATTTGCTGATCTTCTGTCGTAATATTAGATATTAATTTTAACCCACATTTATTTTGTATGTTAAATTTTTCCACACATTTAAATGACTGAAGGAACTTGAACACATTTATTGTCCAAGTGGATAGTATTAATATATTCGAAATTAACATGTATGGAGCAAAACAGACGAAAACGAATTCGTAGGTTAAATAAATAAATGTACGGAAGAATATAGAAAATTTATTCTGACAAATAAATTTATAAATTTTTATAAAAAACGATTTATCTGACAACGACAGAAGAACGGTTACGAATTTCACAAGCTGTGTATGTATGTATGTAATTGAGTAAGTTTGTTCCCTCGTACAGTCTAAACTATTAAAGTGATTTCTACAAATGAGGTGTCTTTAGATTCCTCATGATCTAAAGAACATGTTAAATAAACGTTATGAACCTCACAGATATGTATATGTATTTCATGCTGTTCAGTTACTGATGTTATGTTTCTTTAAGCGCGTCATGAAATTTAAAAATACAGGTTGAAGTTGGCACGATGCAACAAAAAATCGACACCGTGAAGTTTTTCACTAAATATATATTTAAATAGTTTATTTAACAGATAAGTACTTTACCTTTTTATTTTTTGTGCTGGTTTTCTATATTAAGCCAATCATCTGCCAGATCGTTCGGATCGGTATGTATTTATTGGTACTGTGAACTATAAACTATTTAATATTAAATATTTAATATTTCATAGTGTATAATCATTATTAAATTATGAGTATTTATTCATTTTGAAGTAAAGAAAATTAAATAAATTTTCAGACTATTTATTTACTTACATTGTCAGTAAAATTTTATTTACATCGTTTTAGTAAATTTAACAATTAATTATATACATCTGTTAATAGTAAATCGATTGCTGGGCATTCATTTAAATTTTTAAAATAATTAAATTTAATTTTAAAATAACATCAATTTTTTACTATTCTGAATGAGAAAACAATATAGTTGAAGCACAATAATTTGCATATGGTTTTTGGTGATTGACTTACAATGCCAGCAGAAAAATAAAATGGTTGGACATCTCATGTGTGAAATAAATTTTAAACTTTATATTTAAAATTTACTTATTTGATTGAATTTAGATTTTATCAACCGTATTTATAATCAGGCTCCAGTTCTTTTATTACTTTATTTCCATTAACTATTTGCGTGCTAAGTAAAGTTATAAGAACATACAGAATGTTTTTTTCCGTAGTTGAGTTTTAATTTTTCCTCTTGTGTACATGTATTCAAATCATTAAATGTGTCAAGAGAAGAAGGAACTACATTTTCCGAGAAAAAAATTTTGAAAAACGGAACTCTTATAAGATCAACCGCGTGTACGTCTGCCGCTGCTCAACTTGAAATTTAAATTAATAATAAGGTTTGAAAGCTAAAATTTACTCGCACATGGTTAAGATTAGAAATGTTTGTATGTACGTTTCTTTTTATTTAAACAAATTAAATATTCGAAAAAGTGGGTCACGGTTTAATAGGGCTAATTATTGGGGGTTTTAAAAATAATTTTAGCTGGTGTATTTTTAGATACATACTAAAAAATGATATAAAATAACTATAATTCCCAAAACTATTGAACTAAATAATTCCCAAAGCTATTGAACCTAAAACTATAAAAAACAAGCTTTTTATAAACCTGCGCAATAAGTTGTAGGAAAACTGTAATTATGATTCTAGACGTCATAGTTTTTAAGACATTCATTTTAATATGTATTTCCCTCCTACTTAATTACGTTGTTAAATATTTATTGTGCTGTGAAGTCCATATGAATGATGACTCATAAATAATTTCACTTCAAACAAGGTGCGGAATCCTCGCTATGCCAGTTTCGCACGTTTTTTCATTTTTTTTTTATTTTGCTTCTCTGTAATCCCCATTTTAAATTTCTACCCGTAAAATTTCATGTACACTTTTATAAAACTGCGAGATTATGGCAGATGTACAGACAGAAGGATGGACATGATAAAATTATAAAGGCACCTTATTTCATTACGGAATTCTATCAATTCAACAGAACCCCTCAGTCTTGTTTGAAATTTTCTACACATATTTGAAATTTCCCCAACATTCTCCAAAACTTATTTCTTCTCGAAAAGTAAATTAGCTCATGTGTACAGTGTATATTGATTGCAACAGTCTCATGAATTTTCTATTCAGATTTTCCTCAACGTTGCTCATTCATTTGCAAAACTCAAAGCTCTACCGAGCCATAAGAGTAAGTTGTCCGTTGGGTCATATCGTATACGGTTCCGTCGATAAGGTAGTTCCTACTCTAGGTAAACCTGCAACAAAGCCACTGTGTAAAACAAATGAATTAACTTTGCTTTGAAAGCTCGAAATAAACTTTAACTTCGCGATTGGACTAGACAATCTGACAAAACATTATCTGGTGATTTTAAATAGTTTACAGACAATGTATTCCATACTATTTGGTAAAGTGACCAATACTGCGTACTAAAGAGAAATTTATTCACTTGATTGAAGATTAGCAACATAATAATAATATTTATTTTAATGTAATTAAGTTACCCATTATAAATCAGGGAATAACAATTTTAAAAAAATGTTGAAAATTCGTAAGTAATTAAACATATCGACTGAAATCATTAATAATTTTAAAATAGAAAAAAAAATTATGGTATATTTGTAAAAAATAAAAAAAAATCATGATTGATAAAATTAAGTCCAGCCTCCATTCTTTTCAAGTCTTGTATTAAGTCATACCTCTGTTTTTTTTTCAAATTAAGGGTAAATTATTGACGACTGCTTATCTTACTACTTGAACTCGAATGGATATATTTCAAAAAGAGATATATCTTTTCAAAATATAACAAATTACTGAAAGTTTATAAATTGGCAGAAATGAACTAAAAACATGCCAATTTTCTTCTCAATTAACTAACTAGTGGCTGTTAATTTCAAAGAAATTTGTCAAGTCACTTTTAGTCAATTTTCTTCACTCTAAGGTTAGTGTAGCGTATGATTATCTGTATACATGTATGTATATTTAATATATATTTGTTTACATAACGTCATAGTATAAACATAGAATGGACTTTGACGAATGAAGTCAAGAAAAATGTATTTCGGCTGTGGTGAGTTTTTCAATTATTCAAAAAGCCATGGAAAAGTTTTGAGCTTAAGTAACATTATGTATTACTAATGACTCGCGCAGCACATCACTAATTGCGGGTATCCTAAGAAATATAAATGTCAAGTTTCATGTCATTAGCATCATTAAGCTTTTAGTAATGGAACCATAAACGTCAGCATGTCCGAGTCATCCGCACCTTGCACGAAATTGAAGTACAGAGCTGTCATAAAATTCCATGCAAAGAAGAACAAAACGCCGACGGAAATATTTGAAGAGATGTCAGCAGTTTATGGGAAGTCTGCATTTTTATTTGTGATCGTAAAACGTAGGAACCGAGAGTTCAAACACGGTAGGGAGTCGCTCGAAGATGATCCCAGGTCGGGACGCCCTAACACCACCGTTACTGAAGAAAACGTTGAGAAAGTGAAAGAAGAAACTTGTTCTCGAAGATCGGCGAAAATGGTGTGCCGAAAATGCTCACGCCGCTAGACAAGCAGCATCGAGTCACAACTTCGCAAGAGTTTTTGGATATCTGTGGCGATAATCCTGACGATGTTTTTTTCTCATCTTGTCGCTATTGGTGAAATATGTATTCGACAGTACGATTCAGAGTCAAAACAGGAGTCAATGCATTGAATAAAAAAGGGAGAAAAGCCACCACGGAAGTTCAAAATGGAAAGATCGGCGTCCAAATTCATGGCCACTGTTTTTTGGAACTGTGACAGAAGTTTGTTCATCGACTACCTTCCTAAAAATACTAGAATGAACAGAGATTACACCGCATTGTTGACAAAAGTGCGTTAAGTGGTTGTCGAAAAAAGGAGAGGCAAACTGGCGAAAGGAGTCCTGTTTTTGCAAGACAATGCGCCCGTCCACACTGCGCGAGTTGCAAGGCGTGCCCTCGTTGAGACAGAATTTGAAGAAATCAACCGCCCGTCCTACAGTCCAGACCTGGACCCTAGCGATTATTTCCTCTTTTTAAATTTGAAAAAAGACCTCCGAAGATGGAGCTTTCCAGTGAAAAAGAAATAAAGACGGCCGTAAACGAACATTTCGAAGACGAAACATTTTGACCGGATTAAAAGCCCTTTTTAATATATCCAAAAAGTATATTGAAATAGAGGGAGATTACGTTGAAAAATAAATTTAATATACATTTCCATCACTATTTTTAATACCTTAGGCTCAAAATTTTTCGGCCGCCCCTCGTAATACAATAATCAAAAAAGGGTTAGGATAAGAAATATGTAACTTGCTACACGTAAAACAATATCATAATTAAGTACTAACTAGAGGTATATACGTGTATGTGTGTGTGTGTTTGTATGTGTATATGTGTATGTGTGTGTTTACGTATATAAAAATATTATTAAATATATATATATATATATATATATATATATATATATATAAAATTTCTTTCTAATATAAGTGAATATAAACACTTCATTCGAATATTTTTATTTTCACCTCATAATTGCAGTAGTATTTAACGAAATGTTAGTCATAATTAAGTGGAATACAGTTATTAGCTTGACCTCTAAAACCTAATTCCAAATATGTAATTAAAGATTCTATATTATTTTAAAATATATAACATTTAAACATGAAATATACTATCGTTGTTTCATAGCTAATACCAAAAATAAATATTTTAGACATTTTTCTATCATGACGGAAAAATAAGAATGATTTAAGTCAACCTATATTAAAGCAATATATTAAGAAAAATTATATTCTACTTATCTTCCAAAGATATAATATGAAGTAAAATTAGACAAAGTTAAATTTGCAACATATAATCTTAAATAAGAAGAATATGATGCAGTTTCGTATTTGAGTAAGATAACAATTTCTGAAAAATTAAATTAAGGGAAGTGGGTGTTTTGCGATCAGAAAAAGCTATTAACAAGTCGTCAAGATCTTTAAAACTCTCTCCAACATTTCTCTGGGATATACACTTAAAATTTAGAATGACCCAAAAAATTACTAATCAATCGAGACATAAAATTCACAAATTAAAATGAAAAGCTCATAAAAAAATGTCCTGCGTAGATATCGACCTTAATGGCTTGAAACAAATCAGATTTCTCTAATTATAAAGTTGAAAACAATGATCGAAATAATTCCTACAATTATTTCAAATATTTACATAAAATATGTTTCATGTCACATACGTTAGTTTTAAAAAAAGCATATGCTACAAAAATGGCCTTAGTGTGCACCGTATCAACTTTCTTGCCATGTAACACATTCTATGTCAGTCATGAGCTTCAGAAGAATCTAATGGTAATATACCTACACTAAAATCCTTTAAGCAATTGGAGCTTTGTATAAGAATAAAGAATTCAACGTACATAGATATTAAAATGGAAAACCTAACCCCTTTCTTTCTGCGTAACTGGGTAATATTATGCGAGTAAAAAAAAGTCAAAATGTCAAATTTTTACAAAGGTTTTCCAAAAATAACTGCAGTTTTAACCCGCTATTTTACAATGAAGGGTTAAAGAAATATTAAATTGAAAATAAACTAATAAAATTAGCCTGATACTTGGGGGGTAACACCCTGCTTTGAAAACGAACAGCCTCTTTAATCGACAAATATTATAAATAACTAGAAAACGGTTTTAGGATGCTGCAGAAGTTATCTCAGTTCCTTGACATCAACGTTGATCACAACTATTTGTAACAATCTATTATTCCAAGGAATTGACCTATAGTTTCACATTTTCCACACAAAGCATATTTCTGGACTTTTATTGGTGGAAGTTTGGTAAACGTTCTGTATATATTTATATATACGTATATATTATATATATATATATATATATATATATATATATATACATATATATATATATATATATATGTGTGTGTGTGTGTGTGTATGTAGTTAAGATAAATATAAATATATGTAGTTTAAGAACAGGACCTATCTGATTAATTATCCATTATGTGTAATAATAAGTTTATACATTTAGTATACTAATATGAATATGTATTGAATATATTTGGCGTTAATTTTGTAGAAAAATTGGTTCATTTTTTTCATAAAATCTTTAAAATGTCATTATCAAAAGTATGGCTTCATATTCTCAGGGAGTTTTGTTCTGTTATCTCATAATCTACATGAGAAATATTCGTAAAAATATCTAGTAACTTCTTATGTACTGACTTCAAATTTTATAGGATCACAATTGTATATCATGGATCCAAATATTTTTATATTGTATAACCAACTGACTGGAAATATTAGTTATAACCACAAGTTGGCCTATCAAAACAAGCACATTTTTTGTGCTTTTCTACAAATTATGAAATTGGGGATCTCATTACGTACATTCTTTTGATTTTATTACTCATTAGTTTGTGAAAATCAAAGCAGTGACACCTTTCTAGACAATGTTAATTCTCGCGTAATTAAACCAAGTTTAAATTTCGACATTTGTTAATAGCTAAAATTTCTTTGAAAACACCTAATGCAAGGTGACAAAATATTTGTGAAGCTTTCATTGAAAAATCTAATAACGTGTAGGAACGGTTCTCCATGAAAATAGGAAATATAATAAAACATTCTCATTACACAAACTCTAATGGATAATTATACATCACTTCGCGAGATCCTTATATAAGGTATCAGTTAAACTACCTTTTGCAGTACAGAACTTGCATTCCGCCGTAAAATTTCTTGATTTGCTTGGGTTTTTAACTTGTTATGTACTAATACAGTAATAAAGACTAAGTCATAACTGCAATCATGGTTAAGTTATAAATTAATGTATTTTGCTAGAAAGGAGAAAGCTATAACTTTGTTTTATGCACACACACATATATATATATATATATATATATATATATATATATATATATATATATGTATTTATATATATATATATATATATATATATATATATATATATTCACTGAGTCAAATGACACCTATTGTCAGAGTATTTGTAGTTGAATGTAGCGCTTGTGTGTTGGTATGTGGATGTAATATACATCATAGAAGTATGTTATCTTGCCACCGATTCCTAAAAACTGTAATGGTAGCATTACTTTGCAAATTGATTTATGTTTAGAAATAATATCATACTGCTAAATTTCCAATGATATACCAGTCTTTTTACATTTTTCATTGCGTTTCTTAATCAGTAGTTATGTAAAATAGGTTCATTTTTTTCATAATATTTTTAAAACGTCATTATAACAACTACGGCTTCATACTCTCAGGAGGTTTTGTTCTGTTATCTCATAATCTACATGCGAAATATTCGTAAAAATATCTAATAACTTCTTACGTACTGAGTTGTAATTTTATAGGATCATAATTGTATTTCATGGATCCAAATATTTTTATATTGTATAACCAACTGACCGGAAATATTAGTTATAACCACAAGTTGGCCTATCAAAACAAGGTGAAGATGTGTGTGTGCTCACCACTTCGTTCGCGTGGATAACGTAAATGGGTTAATGCATTTACTTTACCTACTTTTATGCCTTCCTTCTAATTTTTGCTGATTTATATTCTAAAATAAAAAAAATAAAATTCCGATCTTGAAGCGATTTCAACCATTCTAAGAGTTCCCTGGGATATATTTATTATGAAAACAAAAATTATAGGGCTGGAAGATGCTGACAGCAACTCCTTAACGGTGAAAAGTAAATAGTCAATTTTGAGCTCGATTAACGTATTTGATGAGACCTTCGGTGAAAAGTAGTGGCCAAGGTTTCAAAATGGAATTGCAATGTGGTGACAGGATATCCTCAGTGGTGAGGAGGAATGAACTCGTTTGACTTTCTTGCAAAAACGAATGATACTTTCACTAGGATTTTTTATCAATTGAATGCGAATGTTACACCGACCGAAATAATTGGGATTGACAGAATAAGTACTTCAGTAAAGCCAGTCAGCCTGCCAACATAATCGGGAAACTCAATTGCGGCGAAGATTCGTGTCCGCCTGCGGAGGACGAGCGGCGCACAATATGTGAGTGAAATTTAAATTTATATTTTGTATTTTTGGTTTCTATTACACAAATTAAAAATATAACATTTTTACATAAAGCTCACCGTGTGAATTCCACTAGAATCACTTTTAAACAAATTGTAATTAAAAACGCAATGATATAAGTCTACACTCATATTATCGCAATGAGTTTTATTCATCTATCTTTCTACCCTAAATTTGATTTTACTTTGTAATATTACGGCATGCCACAAGACTTGTGTATCAGTCCTAGTGTTTTATTAGATTCATCCTATATGGATGATATAACGATCAGTAACTGAGAAACCCGTTTGAAGATTAAAATGATTGACTAAAATGTGCAGAAAGCCGAAAATCGCCACATTTTAAATTTCAGTGATAAAGAAAACTATTAACGATAATTACAAGGTAGTATACAATATTAATTCTTTCGATTTCGATGGTCTTAAGGTCAGCTGTTATTATTCATTCTATCAATTTGCTAATAGGGCGAGGAAAAAGATTACGGAGTCCACAGAGAAAATCAAACATCCCTGGGGCCGATAGCGTTATAATAAAATTAGTTTGTTATTCAGGAAGTCAAGATACGTCGAATTCATCCAGTCATCTCGGAAATAAATGAAGCATTTATTATATAGGTTATGTCGGATAATTTATTCGGTGTGAAATTTTTAAGGCTAAATTTATTTTGCGAATTTTATCGGGGTTTTATTTATACTTTTTGTTGGTTAAACAGCATATTTTATTATGTAAATATTATTCTTAAAAATTTATGTTACTAAAGATAGCAGAAAATTCTTCTTTCTAAAGTGTAAATAATGATTCTACAAAAGACCTTCACATCATTGACAGGCGCAAAAATTCAATATTAACAAATGGGTCCTAAATTCGTTTTTCTATAAATTCACAGAATATTATTAAAATTTGAAGAAAATTCACAAAAAAATATATATGAAATGGATGATTATAGGAATTCGGTATTTTGTACATATACATTCGTTATTTCGGCATTAATAATATAGCAAATTCGACAATACCACATTTTGTCTGCCACTCCGTCTATTACGATTTGGCATTTTCCTACCTTTTCTAACTTCTATATTTGTATCTGTATTTTGTGTTCAAAACTTCCAGCACTTCCGCAGTCACTTTTTTGATACTGTCGACTACAACTACATTATACTGAAGCTATCTACTATTGCACAGTATTAACTGCCAAACCGAATCTGTTCGTAGCAGAATGTGTTTCTTTTTTGCGAAGTTTGCAAGTAAAATTTTGTGGTTTTTCTGTTAATCAAATTAAATATGAAGAAGTTTAATATGTGCTTTGTTACTAAAATGCTTAAGTTTAAAAATGTTCTACTTTTGGCACCTTAAGAATTAAAAGAATTATTTTAAAAAGTAAATAGCGACGGAGAAAATAAAAGGTTTCATTCTATTTTTGCAACGTTTTATATATTTTTGTTTCCAAAACTGTCCGGAATTTTTCAAACTCAAGTATTAACATAACCAACTTAGTGTGTCACTCAGGACAAAGTATTTACTTTCGTTCAAGTTTTTCTTAGATATTATTAACACTCAAAGATGAAGTTTTTTGAAAATATAAATATTTTTCAGAGCTAGATTAAGCACCCCTATTTTTTCAATTTTATATTTCATGTGAGTAAGTTATAATGATCAGAAAAGAATTTTTCCAGAATTTTACATAAGATAGTTCTACGACTATTTTTGAAAATGACTACAAGAAATGTATTCCGCCTAATACCCTATTGAATATAAATATCGATTTCAACCACTTTAAAAAAGGACGCAAATGTTTATCTTATTGTTTTACTTTATTCTTATCTTCTTTATATTTGTATAAACTACACATAGGTACACCTTTTATTTCTTTAACTTTTACATCGTTTGTTTTACATATTGACCCTTATCGTCGTGGTTGCGTCATGTTTCGAATAAATAAATGTATCTCATATTTTTACACAAGATTAATTGAACCATATAAATTATGACTCTTAATGAGTTAAATTATAATTTAAAAGTAAATTTACATGTTTATAAAAATTTTGGTTCATTTCCATGTACTTCTTTTAACAATATATGCACTAGAAATCTTTTGTTTGAAATTTTTTTCGTTTGAATGATAACGAACTTACTTACGTAAAATCATTTAGGATGCTCAATGCGGTAACTTTTTGCTTTTAGCATGCTTTATATTAGTTTCACTTGTAGGTACGTATATGTGAATGTACCGAGATATTTCAACTAAATTTTCACCCACTTCCAGACGTCGAATTATTTAAAATTTTGCACCGTAACAAGAACTAATGGCATTATAATAAATCTATAACTAAAAATTTATAAAATAAAATTATAATTTACAAAAACTAAAAAAACACGCTTTTATAACAACGTGAACTAAAAAATTAAAAATAATTTTTAAATATAAAGGTTTTGGCCAAGAACGAAAAGATGTCTCCCTTAATTTTTCTGTACGGCTTAATTTTTTAATAAGCTGAAAATAAGAATAAATAAATTGACCAAAAAAATAAATTTAATGTAAAAAAGTGCGTCGAGTGCTCTCGACTTATATTTACGACGAATGATATTATCCCTACGTTTTTTTTATGTTGAAGTTAATTTTTTTAATCACTTTATTCTTGTTTGAAGCTTATTAAAAACAAAATTAAGTCATACCAAGTTATGAGACATTCTTTTGCTCTTCGCCAAAATCTTCATATTTAGATTATTTTTTTTATTTTTTGTTCATATTTTTACAAAACCATGTTTTTTTAGTTATTTTAAATTATAATTTTATTTTGAACTGACATAGCCACAAGCACTTTAAATTTTTACAATACCACATAGAGGGAGTATTGTTTTTATACAGTTTATTTGCCTATGCGGATTCAAATTTATTTTACTTCTCTTTTCCTTTTTCCTTTTATTGCCACTATGAAACTTATGAATATATTTCGTATCCACAAAATTTTCCAATGTTTTGTAAAATTTTTATAGAATTTTGCAAATTTTTTTGTTTTTACATTGTACCTATGACAATGTACTGTGACGTAAAATAAGTATAATTTTTGTTTTTTTTCTATTGTTGACTAAGACAAATTGCTTTTGCATCAAGAAATTCGCCAAGAGAAATTGTATCACACAAAGTATATTAATTGATAAATAAATAGATAAGATTCTGTATTTTGTGTTCAAAACTTCCAGCACTTCCGCAGTCACTTTTTTGATACTGTCGACTACAACTACATTATACTGAAGCTATCTACTATTGCACAGTATTAACTGCCAAACCGAATCTGTTCGTAGCAGAATGTGTTTCTTTTTTGCGAAGTTTGCAAGTAAAATTTTGTGGTTTTTCTGTTAATCAAATTAAATATGAAGAAGTTTAATATGTGCTTTGTTACTAAAATGCTTAAGTTTAAAAATGTTCTACTTTTGGCACCTTAAGAATTAAAAGAATTATTTTAAAAAGTAAATAGCGACGGAGAAAATAAAAGGTTTCATTCTATTTTTGCAACGTTTTGTATATTTTTGTTTCCAAAAGTGTCCGGAATTTTTCAAACTCATGTATTAACATAACCAACTTAGTGTGTCACTCAGGACAAAGTATTTACTTTCGTTCAAGTTTTTCTTAGATATTATTAACACTCAAAGATGAAGTTTTTTGAAAATATAAATATTTTTCAGAGCTAGATTAAGCACCCCTATTTTTTCAATTTTATATTTCATGTGAGTAAGTTATAATGATCAAAAAAGAATTAAAATTTTCCAGAATTTTACATAAGATAGTTCTACGACTATTTTTGAAAATGACTACAAGAAATGTATTCCGCCTCATCTCTGACATTTATAAAGTCAAAATTATGCAAAAAGATCTTCAATGAAAATTTACCTTTTTATTGACACTACGACTATAAATCTTGTTTTTTCGATAAATTGAAAATATTTTTATATTTTTGAAAGATTTACTGGGCGATATATATATATATATATATATATATATATATATATATATATATATATTGACGAAGCAATTATATCATGTATTTGATGAACCAATTACTACATCATGTCTCAATATTATTTTTGTAATTGTAGCAATACATTCAAAACTATGCTGTAAACTTTGTTTGCTGCACAAAATAGTTAAATTGATTGTATATGTTTAAACACATTTTATTAATTATGTTAAGACTTACTCGGAAATATTTGTGCAATATACAAGAAACATGTTTTACTCTTCTTTGAAACCATTTGAAATTTATATTCCGATCACTAATAAAAAGAATTATACATTGAAAAAAATCTTCTTTCGTTATCAACTAGAACTGTATTTCCTAATTATCTGCATTAGTCAGCTACTTATCTATCTAAACATGACTGCATTAGATTGATTTATATATGAATTAAATTGAATTTAGGGATTTTTTTTGCAAATGTTCTGTTTTTGAAATAAATTAGTTAAAATGTATTATTTATTTTTTAAAATAATATATCATAACTTCATTCTCGAACATTTTATAGAAAGCTGCTTGAAAAACAATTAAACATTTCTCATTACAATATAGAAACAGGAAAATACTTAAAAAGGCGAAACGAAATTCTTGAGATATTTACAAAGGAAAACTTACCAGTTTTCTGGTAAAATGTATCTTATTGTTTTTTACTCTAGAAATATATGAGGAATAATAATAGTGAACATTCAATGTATATCAAATGTTAAATTAATGACACTTAGCTATATCGATGAAAAATAACATGTATATTTTTGAATCAGAGCGTTAATACCATAGGGAAATAAAATAAAGTGAAGCGAAGATATCGTGACGTAGATAAATGACAATTTATATTTCGCCAGGGTTGAATTTCTTACGAACTTGAATGCATGTGGTTAGATGAAGTCAGCAATATAATCGATAATAGTGCGACAAAGTTCATTTAGATATTCAGATAAATATATATGATGATTTGAGTAAACATTTTATTATTGTTATTTTTAAATTATATTTATTTTTTCAATTCATTCAAATTTACCTCTGAAAAGTTATTGCGATTATTGTGGCTCTTTGTAGTATTTAGTAATTTAAATGTATCCACTTCTTAACCAATTTAAAAAAGGAGGAGGTTCCCATTCGACGCGTGTGCATTTTAATGTACATATAGCTGTAAGTCGGAGACGCGCTGAACAATTTTTATTATTTTTTGTTTGTTTAAAGGAAATGGTTTCCGAACGGTCCCATATGCAACTAAAATGCTGTTAGCTGGCTAAATGAGAAAGTATATACAAAACTTAGGGAAAAACGATAAGAAAACAAAACTAGACAATTTTTCAAAACGAATAAAAATTGCATTTATTTTATAAAAAATACTTTTATTTATGCTTAAATATTTATCAAGTATCGCTTCCCTATATCATTCTCTTTTAGATGCGCAACCCACACAGGCATATCACATTCGATTCGGTACTAACCCCAAAAATCGCGGAGAATAGCAATATTTTACAAATTTATTCATGTTTGGAAACGATACTTTACGACAAAGATTCCAACTAAATAATCTTATTTTTATTAATCGAAAATTTCTAATACTGGCTATTATTTTATTGGTATTATTTTCGTAAACGAAACTTTCATGATATCAATCTGTCTATGTGATCAAATAACCGAAAACAAAATCATGCTCTATAATATGGAACCGTGATCAAATTACTTCAATCGAGGTTAAATTAGATTAAAGTAATTTGCTCACTCCAAACTACCCCAACATAACCCAAACCAATTCAACCTAACTAAAGCTAAATCAACCTAATATAAACTACCATAGGCCACTCTAACATATCTTAACTTTTCCTTAACTAATAATGATTTTATTACAAAAAAAAAACAATTTTTCACGTGAGGAATGGATTTCTCAGTCATCCTCACATACCATTACTTTCATTTCCCCAAGGACCTGAAAAGTGTGTTAAGAATTATTATTAAAATATCTTATGTTTATTTTCTTAAAAAATTATGTACTTCTACGGGAGAAAATTATACTGATGAAATGGTGGCACACCCTCTCCTGTGATGGTGGCATAATCTCTAATCCTATGTGTCTAATCCTATGAAGGATAACCTCTACTATGAAATGGTGGCATAATCTTCTTCCTATCTATTTCACTACCGTATTCAGGTAACACGTTTTAAATTCAACCCAAATTACTTTTATCTTTGTTTTAACTTTAAAAGAAATCACTGCTATAGACTCAACAATTTCTGTTCATCACTATTAAGCCAAATAAATAGATCAAAAAATGAAACAACAGATAAAGCATCTTGTAGAAATATTCGAATGGTACTGAAAGTAACCTAAATATTCATTTGTACAAGTATTTTTTCAGTGAAAATTCCATTTACATCAGCCCTAGAAAATTTATACGTTACCCAGAAAATCGTTTTGAATTGGAACTGAACTAAACATTCAACTTCGGATTTCTAATCCTCAGCCTAATGCTGCAGTGAAACTATCTGCTTCGTGTATAATAACTTATATTTCTGTTATTAATTAGCCAACTGGAATTATTTATTTTTTTATTTTAATGGCCAAAATTTAGTATCATAGAATTTTACCATGGAAATTTAAGGAACATCACAGAACTCCTCAACAATCGACACAGGTGCCGTAATCGAGTTTTGGATATTATAGGTCTAATGATAAATTCTCTAAAGTTTTGATGCTCTTAAGGGCAGCATAAATAAGTCCTTTAGTAAAATCAAGATACAATGATGGAGCTGGAAGTTTTTGACAGGGGTTCTTCGGTTATCTTGATGTAAGTAAGAAAATGATCATATAAATAGCTGGATAAATATATACAAGTACGTAAAAAGGCATAAAGCAACTAAAATATTAGATAGGTAGATAAGTATGTAAGTACAAGTATAAACAAATTCATGAATTGTCTAAATATGAGTACGTATGAAGGCTGGTATATAAATATATACAAGTATAAATAAAGATTTGAGAGAAGTATAACAACTAGAATATTCGTAGGCAGACAAGTACATGTATATAAAAGTATGAAGTAACTGGGATATTAGAAGGCAGATATATGGGATGCACGAGTATATAGAGACTTAAAGTAATTAATTCGGTGAAGCCAAAGAGGGAATGTGATATATATGTCCGAATATATGTAGGTATGTATGTAAATATATATGACTGTATTTATGTTCATTAAACGCAAATGTCGGTTCCGATTTCAATAATGTGAATATTATTCATATTGAATTAATCGTAAGGGGCCGTCCTTAAACCACGTAATGCTGTTGAGATTATAGGAAGGGTGACCGCAACATGGCTTCTATTTTAAGATCAGAAGAAATTTCATTTATATAGTCAGACGATAAAACAATAACCTCAGTAAGTGATCCTGCAGTAAAAAAACAGTAAGCTTTCACAATAGGAGTATCCTTTAAATAGCATATCCAGTTTGCAGATCCCGATTGACTGATTGCTCAAAGCCACAAACTAATTCCCTCAGTTTATACGGGAATAACCATAAAGAATAATGTATGGGAAAGTAAGAGTATCTTATTCTGAATTCACCTGTATCACCATAACGTATATTAAATATTCGTGATCCACTGGAATCATTCACGCAAAGTGTTTAGAATATTGACCCACCTTGATAGTTTCGCTAGAATTGCAAAATAATTCTGTTGGTTCTTTGCAGCCAACTCCGATATTTTCTCTAGGTGGCGGACCAGATGGAAAACCTAAATACATAAAGTCATCGCGCCGTACAACATTTTAAAGATTTTCATTTGGACATGATATACATTTTTACAAACGCACGTCAATGGGATGCTTTCAACAGAGTCGAGTCTCGCATGGCATCGCTTAGCTGTGTACTTTCTGGACTGGTCATGACATGATAATTTTGGGACGCATTTTTACGATAAAGGGAAGACTGTAGATCAAGGCCAAATTCTGAGTTTCCTAGAAATATACTAGCAAACTGATCTATACACTTAAATATATATATATATATATATATATATATATATATATATATATATATATGTATAGATATATATATATATATATATATATATATACATATATATATATATATATATATATATATATATATATATATATAATACGAATTATAAATATGATTTACGAATTCTAAATCTGTCTCTACCGGACTAAAAGGGCCAATACCCTTGCAGATTATAAAAACTCGTTATTTGTAACGATGTAAATTGTCATTTTCCATAATTTTTTGCTTTCGTCAGTTTCCATAATTTGTTCACTTCAGATTTAATAAAACTTGACCAATTTCTACTTCCATATTTTTTCCTCCCGTACAATGAAATAATACTATCATAAAACGAAGTCAATTTACATAAAAAACAAATGCCAAATTTATTAATTATTATGAAAAGTCACGCTTGACCAAAAATTTAACTTTGCCAGAATTGTTCCACATAAAACGACCTAATGATACCTAAAGCAGTTTTGGATTTTCCCATATTGTCCCATTAAAAAGAAACATAGTGTAAATGTTTTTTACAAGTGTTATGAAAAAATATTCGAATTTTGGAAATTTCATTCATATTTATTGTGAAAAGTAATATCACGGAGAAAGGGAAAAGTCAAGCTGAATAACTTTATTATATTACATGAAAAAAAAGGTGAAAAAAATCGTAGAAAAAACTTAGTTTATGGACGACACTAAAAATTTAAATTAGACTTTTTCATAAATGAAATGCAACACACATCTTTGTGTGAGTGTGAATGTATGTAAGAGAGGAGAGAAGTTTTGACTTGGCACCGATTCCAAAAATCACTAGCAGGAGCAGTATTTCTCAAACAATATTTTGCCGCAATAATTCCAGCTAAGTACTCGTATTTTCATTATTTTGTACTTATCAGTTTTTTCGCTACCTATTCAGGGATTATTGGAAATCTGTTAAACCTTTATGAAAACGTTTTTTTATCTTTTGGTGTTTAACTTCATAAATTTATTAGGTAGAAATATCTTCATGAAATATAAAGTAAAAATAAAGTCAATAAATATTTGAGTATAGTTATGGCTAGAAGCAGTTATTAATTCGATTTAGAAAATTCCCACTCATAATAATTAAGTGAGAAAATATTTTTCTTAACTGATTTGAGAATAACTATAATATTTACTGGATGTAAATGAAAGAATTTTATTTCATCAAAATCATCGAATTTCGAAAGAAAATATGACAAATCAATTATATCTAAATGGATTCAGCATAGCACACTTGAATATCGTAAATTAATGTATTTTTTCCATAATTTATAATCATCCATCAATGTACATAGCTTCTAGATATATCGGTATAAAGACTGTTGTTAAATTGATTGAGCAAGCTTTTATCAGTTCATGAGAACAAAATAACACGAGTATAATCCATACAATTTTTCCATATTTTGTCCCGTTCTGGAGATGCATTATTAATGACAACGTTAATAGAAGGGTTAAGCGTGCTGCAGTGTACGCACACCGAGTGCCGCAAGACATTATCAAAGCGATGTCATATCATACATCATACACATGTAAGACCTTATTCGGCCTTGAATAGTTAACGATACAAGTATTATTTCACAGCAGAGTAATCGACTCATATAATAAATTATTTGTCCGTGATAAAGGCATATCTTCAAAAATTAGGTTATAAATTATTTTCGACTTATATTTTCGAGTGAAAAGAAGAAAATTCTTACTATATCGATTAACGAATATCTGTATATACGAGCTCGTTACTAGTCATTCGTCACACAGAAATAAGTACTAAAATATTTAATTTAAAAAGTCATGTAGACGAATTCATTTAGGATATCTACTAATGAAAACAACACTTTTCCTGGAAATTTTATGGTGGAATATTTTATATATCCAACTGAACTATAGTACACTGGATGACATCAAAGCCCCATTAAAATAGTCCAGGGTGAGTAAACTATACTTAGTAAAAACGTTTTGAACTGTCTTTATACTTGCGTAACTAAGCTGATATTTTCTAAGGACTGTTGGTGTCAAACGCCACATATTTGAGTCAAGCGTAAACCAATTCTGCTTTACTTATTTCAGTTAAAATTTGGTTAAGAAAAAGTTTACGAACAAAATATTAGGCATGACATTTCTTTAGTCTTGAACGGAATATAAATTTCTTTTCAGTGATATAAACTGTAGATTTGATTACTATACTATTTTGAATATTGAATGAAACGTAGTTTTTATTTTCTAATTTTGCTGTTTAATTGTATATTTTATCTATATTAAAAAATATCAAAGGGAATATTGAGCCGTTTGAATTTTGATGTTTTAACAAATAAAGGCGTATATGTAAATAGCGAACGTAAATTGATTTATGATAACGAAGAAATTTGGTACAACTTTTTTTTTAAATATGGTTTTAACATCACATTGGTTTTAATGCCAGATTAAAAGAACCCTCTTTATATACACTATCATTAATCTCATTTAAACTATAAGAAATTGTGATTTTTGTTTTTATTTACAAGTAATATTTTATGGCTCCGTACTCGAAAGACCCAAAATGGTCGGAACTATTACTATCGTTCGATGATACATCCATATATCTATAACCATTCTCTATCTTTCCCCATAAACCTTACCAACTTTAACAACAAAATTAACAAATATACCAAGAAACGAAATAAAACATTTTAAATATCTTAAAATGACAGGGTCAGTTATGGGCCGGTTGAGGCACGCGCGGAAGGAATAATATAAAGAACTGAACTGAGCTGCTTTTATGCAAAGAGGACTCATCTCTTTGTCATACATGAATTCCGTTTTTGCCATCATTTTACATTTTCTTTCTCTAGATATAGTCAAGTTGGTATGTATGTTAGAACATATTCTATCTAAAATAGGAGAACACACACAATCATTGAACATTATGAGATCTCGACATTCATTTGATGTAATTTAATGTAATTTCCTGTAGAAAAAGAATGATGGTTAATTACCAAATACATCCTTCTGTTTCCCGTCCAATTTTTTTGAACTTCATTTACCTTTCTTCATTTCAATTCCATTTTTTTTCTTTCTGATAAAATATTCAAATTATTCGCTCTGAAATTATTCTCTTTTTTACACTTTCATTAATCTATATTAACTGTTTGTGATTTCAGTCTGTCAATTTTTAGTATTTTTTAAATATCTCATCAACATTTTTAACAGATTTTTATTTATTATTGATGCTGCTAACTTTTGAAATTTTTCTTATCGTTAATCTTTCGTTCGTATTTCTTTTTATGATTGGATCTTTCTGGGGATGAACAATGAACTTCCTTAAAGGTTGATAGTAAATCAAACGTGATTCAGGATATTTGTTGCTAGTAGTTGTTACTTTGCAAAATAATTTTACCATCGACCAGATCCTAGTGTGATGGAAAGTTCTGTGTAGAACAATGGAATTCCTTAACGGATGGTAGTAAATCAATCATGATTCAAGGTATTTGCTACGGGTAGCTGTTAATTTGCAAAATAACTGCACCATCAACCAGGTCAGGGCCTGTTGATGAGTTCTGGCAATGTAACTCCTTAATGGTTGAAAGTAAATCAACCATGCCTCAAAATATTTGCTACGGGTAGTTATTACTATTCAGTCTGATGATAATTTCTGGAGATGAACACTTCCTTGATGAGGACTCCCTTAACGAGTGGTAGTTAATCAACCGTGATTCAAAATATTTCTTATTAGATTATTTATTAGATTAATTGAACATTGGACTTCCTTAACGGGAGGTAGTTAATCAACCGTGATTCAAAATATTTCTTATTAGATTATTTATTAGATTAATTGAACATTGGACTTCCTTAACGGGAGGTAGTTAATCAACCGTGATTCAAAATATTTCTTATTATATTAGCTGTTACTTTTTTAGTGATACACGATCGTCAAAAAATTTTACTTCAACCGCGCGCAAAGGTTACTCCAATTCATTTCTTTTCTTTTATTAATTACTTTATTAATAAAAACTGCCATATCAAACTAAACATGTATAGCAAAATTAACAATAATAAATAAGTTTAATAAACTTCCCTTATGTATATATATATATATATATATACATATACATATATGTATATATATATATATATATATATATATATATATACACGTACCTTAATCTGAATGAAACTCCCAAGAAATAACTCCCCAGAAAGACGTAGAACTTGAAATTCAACACAGTAATAAAACATATTTATATGCACATACGTCAACACTCAAAAATATTTAACCTTCATACGGTCTTCGGGTCAATTTCGACCCATTTTAGCATAAAAATTTAATTTTTTCAATAATTACGTACTTTTTGGAATTCATATATTTGACTTAATAAATCTATTTAAACAGTATAATATTGAAAAGAGTTTGTAAAAGTTATTACTTTAACGGTCTTCGGGTTAAATTTATCCGCAAGTGTAAACAGTCCCATGGCTACAACAGTTCGTTGTGATGTTTTGTTTATGGAAACGTATTACTTTCTGAATAATCTTTTATTTTATCCCAACGACATACAACCAGTATTGTGATAAATTTTAGGTGAACTACACGTCGCGTTGTTTGAACTTGTAGAACTATTATTTCGTAAAAATAAGAAAGAGTAAAATTGAAACAATGCTAGAAGATGTATCAGATACTGAAGAATCTTGCCCAGAAACTGAAGATAACGTAAAAGAAGCAGAATTATCGGACAGCTCGGACAATAATGATGAAATGGTACCTGCTGAAGCAACAACATCGAAGAATGGCCAAATCACATATTCCGAACATCTTTTCACAGGGACATGGAAGGGCTTCATGGGAAAATATAACCGGCTTTATGCCAAGTTTGACACGTTATTCCAGTTCAAGGATAATCCAAGAAGAGAAATCAAGTTTTGACTTATTTTCCTCACCGCCTTTGATAAATCATTTTGAAATTTACAAATTTGGATGGTAAGCGTGTATTTGCCAACGATTGGGCTGATTGTCATAGTACTGATATATACGCATTTATCAGTCTGCTGTTACTGGCTGGAGTCTTCCAATCAAACAATGAAAGCACTCAAAGCTTATGAAAAGACCTATTTTCAGGGTAGTAATGCCACTAAAGAGATTAGAAATATTATTCAGAGTCATACGGTTGGACAACAAACAAACTTGATCTGAACGGCGATTTTTAGACAAGTTTACTCCAATTCGTAAACTGTGGAAAAACGGGTTGATATTTTGCCAAAACTTTACCATAAAATGTATATGTAAGTGGATAAACAACTTGTAGCATTTATGGGAAGATGTCCATTACGACAGTACATGCTATCAAAACCAGCAAAATATTACATAAAATTTTGAGTTCTACGTGATTCTGCTACAAGTTACGTATGGAATATCCGACCTTACAAAATTTTAAAATAAAAATAAAATAAAAAGTTAAAATAATCGGAAGTGTAACTGAAAATAAACCAAGGCATGCGTGTAGTTCTAGATTTGGTAATTGGCCTGAAAGGTCATAATCTTACTGTGAACAACTTTTTCACATCACATCAACTTGGGCAGTGGCTATTAGATAAACATATAACTCTGGTTGGGATTATATGTAAAACAAACCGGAGTTACCACCAGATTTAATTGAAACAAAAGGGAGACCGTTGTATTTATCATGTTGGTTGCTTACGCCCCAAAAATATAGACCTGTAAATAATTTTAATATTTTACATTACACAAACGAAGTAAGTGATCATGTAGATCAGAAGCCTGTTATAACTCTAGACTACGATAAATACAAAGGTGATGCAGTTACACTGTTCAAAGCTGTCTCCGGTTTGACCTGCAAAAGAAAGGCAAAACGATGGCCACAAGTAGTTTTAGTAATATTCTAGATATATCTACGTACAATGCTTTCGTTCATTACAATTCACGGCTACTAATAACTGCTCGAAGGAAGATTGTTTAGAAAACGGCGTCATTTTTTGGAAAACGTATATATGCAACTTGCTGCGCCACATGAAAAAAGAAGAAGTTATTGCCGAGAGCACGTTTTTCATTAGAAGTTGCGAAAAAATACGTGATTCTACTGAACAACCACCAACATTCGTTTCAACCCAACTTGAATAAAATAATTTTGGATCTACCAAGAAAGCTACGAAGAGACGTCGCTGTCAATTATATGCTAATACGGACAATAAAATACCTTTGGTCTGAGAAAAAATCGTATTATTATTTTATATACTCAGTGTGATAATAAATAATTTATATTGCTTTCATCAAATATATGTTATAATAAGCTTATTTCGAAAATTATAAATAAATGTTTTAAACGAATTATAGTTTCTATCTTGTCAAAGTAAATTAGTATATAAAAATATACGGTTATTTTTCGTGTCAAACGTGTCAAACGCCACATATTTGAGCCAAGCGTAAACCAATTCCCCTCACTTAATACAGTTAAAATTTGATAAAGAAATAGTTCACGAATAAAATATTAAGCATGACATTTCTTTAGTCTTGAACTGAATATAGATTTCATTTTAGTGATATAAACTGTAGATTTTATTACTATACTATTTGGAATATTGAATGAAATGTAATTTTTATTTTCAAATTTTGCTATTTAATTTTATACTTCATCTATATTAAAAAATGTCAAAGGGAATTTTATAATTGTTGAACCGTTTGAATTTTGATATTTTAACAAATTAAGGGGTATGTGTAAATAGCGAATGTAAATCGATTTATGATAACGAAGAAATTTGGTACAATTTTTTTAAATATGGTTTTAAAAAAAATTGTACCACATTTCTTCGTTATCATAAATCGATTACACACGCACACACACACACACATGTGTGTGTGTTTACTTTATTTACTAAACAATTAGTACTGGTAGTACTTTTACATGAGAGTAACACAATTTAATTTGGAAATATTATTAATTATCATTCTCTTAAGCTGACGGAATGAGAGAAGAAGCGCGCAATCTCTTTGACGTGAAAGTGTACATAGCATAGAGAGGATTAGATACATTTTGGTTGATATTCGGGGCGTCCAATTACGTATAGTTCATTTGGCTTTCTCGGAAATTAATGAAGCATCTATAATTTATTTTCAACAGAACCAAATATTCGGAAACCGCCGTAAATTTATTTTACCAAAGCTTGGGTTACAAAGGAGAAAGTCTGTTTAAATTTCTTGTTTAGATTTCTTTTTATTTTATTATGAAATCATTTATTTAATTATGGCACCGGCTGAAATATATACCAGGTTTTAAATATCAACAATACTTCCATTTATATAAACATATATCGAAGAAAAAGTAACACCTATATATCTTTGACTTGACTTCTGATTTCATTCAAATAAAAATATCTTTTTAATAATGTTTAATGCCTGTGAGTTGAACATATTGAGGTTGATGAAAATTTAGATCTGCTGTAGTCGAAACTTTGGGTGCCACCTGTATTCTGCGAAACACTGAGCAAGAGATTGAAAGACATTATGAAATATATGCGTTTTGATATGCGATCTTCAAGATTTTTGCGACCTGCAACATATAAATTTGCACTAGCATCAGCAATTTGGAATAAATTAATTTAAAATTGTCAATTACATACTACATACCGGGTGAAAACTTGGTTGATGTAGAACAGTTATTTCCTTTCAAAACTCGATGCCTCTTTACCCAATACATAGCAAACAAACCTGATAAGTTCGAAGTAAAATTTTGGCTTTTGGTTGATGTCGAAATCAAAAATCTATGTAATTGATTTCCGTATTTAGGTCGCTTCTCTAATGATTTGCTTGTATGATCTACATCTCGGATGAAGATCGTACAAGCGAATCATTACCAGAACACGTGATCTTAAAACTGTTGCAACACTATTTGAAAAAAGAATGCAATATAACTACAGATCATTTTTTACCTCTATAAAATTTGCAGATAAACTGAGAATCAGATCAAATGAGATCAAACAAGCATAGTGCACGATGAGACGTGCGAGAAGAGAAATACAAATGATCTGTGAAACAATTCGTACCCCACGTTATGATTCCTTTATTTTGAGGACAGCCGCTGATACTACCCTAATTATTGAATATATTTGGTGTTAATTTTGTAGAAATTCATTATTCACAATTAAATGAAACTACGTGATGTAGTATTATTTCTACTTTCTTTAATTTCTTTACCACGACCTAGGTTTCGTTGTATTACAACATCTTCAGGTGGGATATTAGCATAGATAATAGTTTCATTTAATTGTGGACTACCCTAACTATTTATCAAGGAAAACCAAACAAATGTGTTATGATTCTCAGTACTCTATATCCGAGTATTCAAATGCAATGCAATAGCACAGGCGAGAATAAAATTCCTACAAAATTATACATACGTTTCGGACCAAATGACACGGAAATACTTCGTGAGAGCTGGTACTTGTAAATAGCCTATGCATGTATTTTATAATGTTTTAGATGTAGTTATCATAATTTTGGGGGGTATTTGCAGAAAAATTACTTTACTATTATAATAATAATAAAAATTACTATTAAAGAACCAGTATTTCTTGTCATACTCTAACCAGTATTTCTTGCCATACTGCAACTCATTTATGAGTTACGAGGAAAAAGTTTAAAAAAATCGTCCAGACCCGGTTCGTCTAATTTGCAATCCCGAAAATGTAAACGAAATGGTAGAAGACACGAGGTCAAACAAAAGACGAACTTATCAAATAAATGTAAAGCAAAAAAGAAATAAAACATCTTACTTTTGTGATACTTGCAAGAAACCAGTTTGTGGAAAATGTTAAAAATCGTGGTTTTCTCTGTTAAACCTAACAATAGTTTTATATCAACGTCATTGGACATCCTAGCGTCAAACTGACGATGTAGGTAATTCTAGATAGGATACAAATGCCGGTCTTCTTTATATATATATATATGTATATATATATATATATATATATGTGTGTGTGTATATATATATATACATATATATATATATATACATATATATATATATATATATATATATATATATATATATGTATATACAGGCATTGTGCAGTTATTCCTGCAGGTCGAAGGCACTTTATCAACCTTCAGTGCTTGCTTTAAGGTATTAGTTTCTGTTATGCTAGACTTCAATATCAAACTTATACATTCTTTCTACTACGATCAACTAGTACAATCCATATAATTTAATCCGCCGTTTGATACACTCGTGTTGCAGTAACCTACTATTTTGTGATAAAGCTATAAAATCGCCCTAGTTATTTATAAGAAAATTGACAAATTGTTCAAGTACTTGCTTTTGCCATTTCTTGTAAGCCGAACATCATAAATTAAAAAAACAAAACAAAATAAGAAAGGTCTACCCCCAAAAATAGGGATGAAATTTTGTGGCATTTTTACCCGTTAATGTTTATCATTTTGACAGTTATTTACCAAAATAATAAAATATAAATACAAACAAAAACCTATACAAAATAAAAATTCAGGATAAAAAGTCCTAAATCGTATGCTAAATAATATTAATAAAGAGCTCAATAACATAAATTCGAAAAATGTATGTAAGTGACAAGAAATATATTTCTATAATAAGAAATATATTGAAAGAAAAATATTTCTAAGACATTATGCAGTTTTTTTTATCGTTTTATAATACGTATAATAGGTTCTTAGCAAGGTTTTAAATTTTTAAGTTTAATTATTTTTTTTAAAAATTTTTTTTTGGAAAGCGATTTATCGACAACGTATTCAATATTAATTAATTATATTTTAATGTTACCATGTAATGCAGTTATTGCTGTTTTATTTTATATATGACCAGGTTCTTGGCTAAGTTTAACTTTTTTATTAATTTGTTAAGATACTTTAGATATTTTCAAATTGATAGAACTGTTTAACAATTTTGTTTTGTTAAACATTTTGAACATTTCACCAATATTTCGAAATTTTTCGAAAAATTTCGAAAATATGTGTTTATTTTCTACGAAAAATTTGCATCCCTTTCACCCCTCTCGAAGATGAATTTTCAAGAATTTCTCATCAGTTGCTATCTACATTACATAGGAAATATATCCTCTAAATTAATTAACTTCTTAAAAAAAAATTTTCTTAAATTAAATTTTCACTCGTTTAAAGTTATTTCCAAAATGCTGTAAAATATGCGTTTAAATATTTATTTTTGGGCCCTTACGGAGATTCAATTTATTAGGGTCTGCTAATGTTTCCCCATGTAAACTTTGAACCCAATTTTCCCTACTTTATGGATGGTACTTTGAAAGATCGTTTTTAGTGACACTCTGCAAGGAAATTACTGAGGAAAGTACTTTCTAAATTTTATGTTTTAGAAACAATGGTTGACGCTGATCGTTGTTATGTTAGTCACCTTTTTGTTTATATATATATATATATATATATATATATATACATATAAACAAAAAGGTATGTATATATATATGTGTGTGTGTGTGTGTGTGCATTTATATATATGAAATAACTATAAAATAAATGATATATAAAAAAAAATTTAAATAAATTTTTGGTACACTAACTCTTCAACTCACAAATTATTATCATAAGCTGAATAGTATAGTTTCCTCTATGTCTAGTTATTCTAACAAAATATTTAATGGTTCCGTGAGAAACAGTCACAATGGATGTCATTTTGTCAATTTCTGATTTCGAGGGCAGCACAAGATTTGCGGTAAGAAAACGTCATCAATCAACATGACAGGAGTACTGATAGCTTTTGATTTACAACAAGTGACAAGGTAATAACTGGCGTGACAAGGTAATAACTGGCAAAACGAAGTTCGCTCGTGAATTAATCCCATCTGAGATTAAATTATACTACCTTTTGCATGTGTGTAAATTACGTAACGCGATACAGATCGTAAATCATTTTGAGCAGGCATGAAACATATTTTAAATGACGTCACGTGTTTGCATTTTTAAAAATATTTTGCTTATCGGATTAATTTTGATATTACTCTCGATAAGAATTAATCCAAGCTGTCATAAAACATTGAACAAATGTTGTTGAATAAGTATTTTAAACTTATTATAATTTGATATAAGATTCCCTGGTATTCTCTCTAACAGATATTATTATGATACTCTTGAGTCATTGGAATATGTTACAACGAATTTGCATAGATTAAGCTTAAAATACTAACCAGTTTCTTCTCAATTCGGAATAGATATATCTTTGTTATATCAAGAAGCCAGACAGTTAGGTAGATTTAATGTCATTGTGATTTTTTTAAAAGCTTTTACGTAACTTGTTTTTTTATCTTATATAGACTAAAAAAAATTGTAAACAGTGTGTCACCTACTTCCCAACGAGCTAGAGACTTAAGACTTGACATAAATATTCGTTTCCGGTGACAATACATTATAGTGATGATACGGTCAGTGGCAAAGGGTCTCCTCAACCTTTCCCGTCGAATTTGAGCTCGTTTCCCTTCTCAACATAATCTCTGTGTTTCTTACTTTTCAATATCTAACAAGTTTTTTTTAGAAAAACAATTTCTGCTATTTTTTGCTTAATTATGTTATATTAAATAAAAAAGAAGAGTATTAACTGAATAAGTTTACATGTGAGTTTATGTGTACATACGTCTGAAGTTTTATGAAGAATTATTGAGCCGACTTATATACAATTATTTGCATTTATGTTACTTCAAAAAAAACTTCGCTATGAAAAACGTTAATAGGCCAAAACAATATAGGTTCTCAATTAATATTTTATACGTGGGTATGATAACAGGTTTATACACAATGTCGAGAGCTTCTATAAGTTTTTGAACAAATTTTTCGTTTTGTGCAAAGAAATTTTCCGTATTGTTCTTTTCGAATTTGGAATATTGTTAAACATATATATTCACTCGAAAGTTAAAGGAATCAATGAAAAGAAATGTATCTTCATCAATTACTATGTTTTTACATATTATTTTTTTCATTTCTGTGAGCAAAAATATAAAAAATATTTCTATTTTTAAAGGTGGAGTTTCGTTAGTGAAAATTTCAGGTCCAGCATCATATTCAAATGATTGGGAGAATTTTTTGCTTAAATCTCTGTGTAAAATATCTATGTAAAATGTCTATGTAATCTGTGTATAAAGCGATAAACATAATCTATTTCGAAAACGAGTATTGTGTCTAAACCGTAAACAAAAGTATTTTTAAGACTTGGATTTATATTATTAATTGCTAATAATTTCCGATGTTCAGTTAAGAGAACAATCGTTCAAGTTATTCCATATCAATTGCTCAATTACTAAAAAATCGGGAACTTAATATATTAACTTATGCTAGGAGTAAAACACTAAGCGGTCAAAAATATTTCTTATTCATCAAATCATTTCTCAATTTCTCTTCAATTTTTTTTTGTAATATACGTTACAAATACATCTGAAAAAAGCCAATTAAAAGTTATAATATATTTTAACTTTTAGGCTAGAAAAAAACATATAGTCGTTTCGGTTTCATGCCAATTTCAGATGATGATGTCAGTTGTTGATATTGAGATAGCAAAATCAATTGGTTTAAATTAGAGATAAAAGATAGAAGCCGTTTTAACAAAATACCGCTAAAACCATGCTAATATTTAGTCCAAAATTGAATAAAAATATTTTCTCATCCCGTCTCCCAAACAGGGTACTTTTAGGGTTCTGTACCTCAAAATAAATAACACAACCTTTATAAAATCACTCACGTATCCGTCCACCTGTTCATTTGTCAGATCCGTTTCTCCCAAACAAATTTGGAAAATAGTTTTTATAGTTCAAGCTAGAAACCTGAAATTTGGAATACTAATAGAACATACTGTCTCCACATGTATCTCAACAGTTAATACTCTAAAATATTCATTTAAGAAGGTGGACATACATTTTATTTTAATTTCCATAAAACTTGTCATATAAATTCTTATTTTACAATTTTTTTTTACTTCTTGTATCCTGTAGGATATCAATTTATATTTCAATTAGTACCTCACTTATAAGGATTTTAAAAGCATCGTACACAATTTTATGTAAAGTAGTTCCAGAGATGTTGCTGAGAATATCCACAAATCGACATATGTTTTAAAAAAATATCCGTTCGGAAATATCCATCAAACGTATATCCCCTTCCATTATCTCCTAAGCTGCTAAAGGTAAAATTATGAAATATGTACATTCCCAACCATTTTATTTTTGTTATTCTTTTATAAAAATATGTTCAAAAAAATAATAAAATATTTTCAACAAGTTTTAATTTCCTTTCATACCTTTTTCCGACATTGTAAATTTGTTTATGAAATGTTGATATTGTTCACTATATATTACTTTATATGACGAATGCTTTACTCATCACAAGTACAGTCACTCATTATATTAGACATAAGCACCTATCAATATACCTCTTATCATTATATCCATTCTTTGTTAATGTATTTCCTAGATATATATATATATATATATATATATATATATATATATAAGTTTATCTATGTGAACTTTTACACTATCATAAAAGCACGCTTCTCTGTACTTACGCGTCGGTACAATTTTCGTGACCGCTCAGATAAAATTGATTTCATATGAACCTCACATTCTACTATGGTCGTTATTGCAAAGCCGTATATTGAAAATTAAATTTAAAATTCCAATGTTATATTTATTTTTTAATTAGTAAATTATGAAAAAGTATGTTCGAAATGAAAATGGTCTTGGTCGTAATTAAAACAAAACCAATTCGGGCCAACTGGCGTCATGATTAGACACTAGGCTTCATCGGTATATTTAGGTAAAATACAAAGTAATTGTGGTGTTAGTATATTTAACGGGAACCCAAAACTTTAAAAATAAAGCGCATTACGTATCAAGCCTGAACAAACTTGTGCTTACGGTTAAGTCCGAGCACTGAGGAGACAGTAAAGCTCCGTACAAGGAATAGCTTACACACAGAATGGCGCGCTTTCGTCATTATGTAATAGAATTTTTGTCCCATTTTATGGCCATTAACAGAAAATTCGATTATTTTAAATATCATATTATGTCTCTGAACTAAACCGTAATTTAGACTTCTTTGATTTAAATATTTTAATCAATATAACTCGAAGGGAAATTACTCGAAGGGATAACTTGAAGCAATAACTCGAGTTACGAGAACATTTTTCTGATTCAGTAGAAAATTACTACAAAATTGAACTGAATCATAAAAATATTCTCGTAAACCTTTTACAGTTTTGAACAGCTGCGTATGTACGCTGGTATTTTTTTTCGGAATCGGGAACAAAATAACTACCCCTGTCCTGGATATAGTCACAAAATTTAGATAATTTTTACTTCAGCAATAAATCTACTAAAAATTGATAGCTAATACTATTATAAAATCTACATTTAAAATTTTAAACTACTTCATTTCATTCTTTATTAATAGAACCAAGAACAGTGTATTAATTACAATAAATTTTTTTGCATTATGGAAAAATAGCATGGCTCATTATATGTTTTTCATTGCAAATAGAAAGTATTAAATTTTGTTTCAAGCAATTACTCAAATATACATTCTTGTTTTTTAATCAAAAATTACCACAAGACCTTGTACTGTTGATACAGTCACTTTTACATCGAAAAAATGTCAGGAGATAATTAATTCCTTTTCAACTCAGGTGCTCATTTAAGTGCTCAAAAACGTAGCGTAATAAATAATGTGACTTCACCTGAAACTTCCATTCAATTAATGGATTTACTGCCCACTGAAATATCATCTAGTTGTTTTACTTTTAACTTGCTAATGAAGTGTGCTCTTAGTGACATACATAAGTTACATTTATTTACATGTTGTACCGACAATAGTGGTTGAGTGGAAAGTTTCGGCTTAATTAAGACGATACGAGTAGTACTGCAAAAGAATTATGACTTCGTGAATGCAAAGAGTTATTAGGTACATGAAAGAAGAATCTCATTTTCTTACAGTTATAAAATTCTTACTTTTAATAATTTAAACCCATTATGTTTCCTCTGAGTTGTAAAGTTTACCCAGATGGGAACAAATTATATATATATATATATATGTATATATATATATATATATATATATATATATATATATATATATATATATACGTCTATCTTATAAAATTTTAAATCATTTGTAATGTGTGAACGGAAAGAAATAATATTGCGACGACTCCTCATTCATTTCTTGCAATATTCGTCACGCTGTTCTGTAAATTTTTAAATTACCTTTACAATCCAATTTTTTCATTAACAGCTCATTTCTATCAGACATTAAATTTTAAATTTAACTTTATAATAATAATCAATATTTGGTGAACATCAAATTTTGTAGTTAAGAACTAAATATTTAGCTCATTATTTTGTTTTCTTTACATATTTATGTCTTAAACTATAAACAAATATATTATTCTGTGGACAAAATGTCTCGAATACTGAGGTCATCACATAATTTAACTTGAATCTGGCAAATATAACAAAGATTGAGTCAATATGTTCAACATTCAACATTATCATTATTTGTTTTTAACAGCTGTAAATTAATCCAATAAAATAATTAGACTGTGTAATAATGGCACAAAGAATTTGTTTTCTTTATCGTTTCATCTTAAGTCTCCATTTATACTTTAAATCGCTGCTGTAAAAGATACATATAAAATATCAAACCTAATCGAGCAGCTAACAATTCAATATTGAGAAAATATTTCGTCAGTTTGGTATGCCATCCTATCTAGAAACATTCTAGCGGAGATTGGTATAAAATTGTAGCGACTTTTTTTTAATATTCATACGACAAATAGGATAAACATTATACGGAATGAGCTTTCTTTGTAAAGTGCTATCGCTTATAGCACTATCGTTTTGTCTATTACCGAGAATTTGTATCATTGACGTTATTTTAAATAACGGCATTAATTTTTAAAATTGGAAGAGCCATTTCGAGTAGGCTCAGTGATATGTTCGTGTATACGGTTTGGGTAATTGAGTTTCCATTATTAACATATTTTACGTGCGTTTGACCTAAATAATCAAATTTACAGCTACGTATGTGAGATATGAATACATGAACAACTTATATCTGTAAGCGTACCATCGGTTTATGTTATACTTGTAAGTTTGTTAAATACCAATAAAAGGTATAAGTTTTATGCGAAGTAGATGATATAATATTTCCAGGGGTCACTTAAGGTTACCATTGTATCCTGCTTTTTAAACAAAAATTCGTGCCATTCTAAAAGTTTTCCGTAATGTAATACCAGATTTAACTTAAAAGTATTTCCTGTCTTTCAAATTATTTTTATTATAGCTTCATAATTTGTTTTCGGTTTGCAGGAACCACTTTTTTTATTCATTATTTATAGCCTATTGGATCTGTATCATATACAGCTTTATTTTTGATAATTGAAACAAAATATAGGATGTTAAGTAAATTATAGTCAAGGTTTGGAATAAAATTGCATCATGGTAAGTTCTTTTTTGTTTATTTTGAGTTATGTTATGTATAAGGTCTAAGACATAAAAACATAATTGTGCTTTACGCGACTTTGTTCGCCTCGTTAACTTGATAACCTTTTCAAAGTATATTTAAAAAAATAGTGACCCAATTTTTGCTTTCATATTACGTTTGTAACAAAATATTTCATAACAAAGGACATTGGTTTGATATGATATAGTAAGCAGTGGTCGACCGTAAGTCAAAATGTTTTGAATAAACGTGAATGTCACAAGGCACGAGCGCCTTCTTTATTGGCTGTTATAACGTAGTTTTCTACATTAAAGTATTTCTATCTTATAAAGACCGAGACTTTGAGTCGTTTCCATCGTTTCTACTTCATACCTTAATGATAATCTTCAAGTTATTTCATTCATTTTCAGTTCGATGACGAAAAAATTAATATAGACGATAACATTTTATAAACTGGAATCTTTTAGAGCTTAAATAAGTTGCTTCTTCACTATCTTGGTACTACCTTGATATCAAACATTGTTTCGTAGTGTAAGAGTAAGACAAATTACCATTGTGGTAAATATCTCACAGTCACAGCCACCTTACTTTACACACGCTCGATGTTTGGTTATAAAGCGAATTCAAATTTCACTCAGACAGAAAAACTATTAGTTTAACAACTAATAAACCAGCCATTTCAGTACATCAATGTTAGCTCATAACATAGATAAACAAAATAGTGCAACTTCTTCCCTTAAGCACGAACTTGTTTTTTATCGTACTATGAAAGCATGAAAGTATTTCTGTCAGATAACGTGAACTTGACCTGGGAACCGTTTTGAATTTTTTTTAAAATTCAGTTTGTTAATCTGAACGAGATTTATCAGAAAGATTAAAATTTATTTTTTGAGTATTTTGTAAATAGCTTTAAAGTTGCTTTTTTTAAAAGGTAGACACATTTGTAATCACATAGAGTTTTCTAAAATTATTATTTGAAAATATTTACATTTATCAGTAGTGCTGAAAATTGCAACTATCATTAATGTATGCAGGAAATTTAAAAAAAAATTAAATGCATTTATTACTATAACCGTGTTTCCCTTCATTTTTGCATGGTTAGAAATTTTCAATACTCGTATATTTCTTTTGTAAATAATAATATTGTTTACTGTAGTTCGTTAAGTCAATTATTGAATATTTATATTTATGTAACGAATAATTCCAGGGTAAATAAAATAGAGTAAACGGACAAACATATCCAATGAAATTGGATAATCTTTTTAAGCGAATTCCAAGGAGGAAATTACCAATTCGGCGGTATTTGTTTGTGTGGATGTTACGTAAAATCCGTGGCATTTTCAAATAATTTCGATGATTATTTTTATTTGGAAGGGTTTGACTGAGTTTAGTTACAATTCAACGGAGGTGATTCTCTACAATGACCAGCGTAGGTGCCATGATCAACTTTGGTTGGCATAGGTGTAATGATAATCTAACTATAAATTCTTTAAAATTTGGCACGACTCTGCAACACAAATCAGGCTTTTAGTGAAACCAGTGCCTAACGATGAAGTCCGAAGGTGGTGACCGGAACTCTTCAGTGGTAGGGAATAAACTCATCGAGTTTAAACTCCCTTCACTCATCTTGTATATAGCAAAAGAGTAACAAATTAAGTAATTAGGTAAGTATATACATACATTGTATATTCCTAGTTCCAGGTCCAGTAATATGGATGTCTTGATAACTCGCTGATATTTTAAGGTGATTTTAATATTAGAACGATTAAATTTGTCTTGTAAAATTCCTGACATTTTCCGCCTTGTTATTTGGGCGGAAAATGCGGAAGCTCATATATGAGTACGGAAGCATCGGCTCCGCATTGTACATACAGCCATGAAAGAAGAATTACTTAGAGTTCAATGAGATTGGAGTGCATAATAGGCTACCGTCAATTTCTTTCCAACGTGTTCTCAATTACTTCCGACATCAAGCCCATCATAAACTAGATAGCCATCGTAAACAGATAGATTATAGAAACAACGAAAGGAACATATTTTAGAAACTACTTTATCAAACTTTCGTCAGCTCTTCACATTGCAATGACAGATCACTATGAATATTACCAATTAAAAACTCAGAGCGTGCTGATTACCAGACTTAGTATTTAAGATCAGAATAAGTGCATTGGGAAGATACTAAAGGACTAAATTTAAAGAAATAGAAAAAATTGCATATTGACGAATACAATTAAATTTTTTAGTGTTTTCAGTTTTAATTAATTTTACAGAAAAAAGAAAAATTATTTTTTAGATCTTTCAAACTTCATTTTATTGAAACTAAATGTAACGTGAAAAGTATTTTAATTATTTTACGTCCTTTGTTTCTACTAAACCTTCATTATGCAAATATTAGGTTTTTTGCTTAGAAGATCGCGATAGCCAAAATATTGCAATATCAAATTTATTGGCTAATAAAAAGACATAAGTATTTAATATGTTATATAATCTTAATAATGATACCCAATAAAAACCTGGTATTTTTCGCATTTGTCTCTTTAAACGTGTAAAATTAAGAGCTGTATAATTTCATACTTTAGAAAACTACGTTTATTTCACGCATCTTCATAGATAATTCTTACTTATCAGTGCAATTTTCTCTAGTAAAATAAACGAATTATGGTAAATCAAAAGAAATCGGAAAAAATAAGATTCTATCATATTTCCCTCTATCATTTGTCGTAAAATTTAGTAAATTTGCGAACAGATAAAGAACATATGCACAGAACTTTTCTACTCGTATACACGGGGGTGTAAAGTAGCAGAAGATAAAGTCATAAATCTTGAGCTTTGGCGTATAGGCAGAGTAGATTGTCCACGACATGGAGTAGCAAGTTCGCGACTCTCTTTCCTTCGGAGTTTAGCAGTGAAGTAGGATCATGGTGTCAAATTTTTTTGCTTTCTCATAAAATATTTTCCTACATTCCAACAAAGAGCATTCGAATTACACTTTTAAGAAATATTTTACTAAGCCTTACTTGACATCTAAAAATATAATACAACAGGTGAATTAATGGGAATATTACTACAGAGTGAGGTTTATGAATCATGAGTATTGGTTGACTTAAATACAAGAATCAAAAATAATCAAAAGATTGTCTTTGAAACCCATTTTTCTGATTAGTTTTACTTGTAATATATGAATTATTTTATTTTAAATATTGAAGTAAAAACCTTTTATCGAAATGTACTAAACAACTCAATATTTTGTGGCCCAAGACCGTAAAAACTTTGATATTCCTTAAGAGAATAATGTACTACCGTGCATATCACGACCCTGGCTAAAAGATCTGAAGTATTATTTCGAAGGGCAGATTAAAATGTATAATTTCAATGTTTTACACGATGAGCATTTATTTTTAGCTTGAGTTAGATGTAGAATCACCTTGGTCATGATTCAAGTATTTATAATACCAATTTTAGTAACTACCATCTTATATACAGACGGCAATATAATTGAGCGAAGCATGTATGTGTTAGATATGATCTGTGTTTTCATAAATTATAAGAAAATAATTTGTTTTTATAATATTTTTGTTGAATTTTTCAAATTCACTATGGGTTTATGAGCTTTACACCTGAACCCTAAATATCAATTCCTAATATAAATTAAATTAATACAGATAAATGAAATTGAAATGCCTTTCTATCTATTATCTATTCATAGATTTAATATCAAAACTATTGAAGTCATTGATATGAATTTTGAAACATAGGTTTATAAATAGTGACCACGAGACAAACTTTTTTTGCTTCATCTCGACAACAATTTGATATAAATTGTTACGAAGTTATAATGATGTTGGCATGTGGTTTCGTAAAGTATGTCCACATATGTGCTCTTACATTTGAGGTTTTTATATCTACACCTACGCTTGGTACAGTCCATACTTTTTTATACCTACTACATATCAAATATGCATTCATTAGCTGCCTGTGTCAGGGCGCAACATGTTGTAACACTTGAACACGTCGGGAAAAAAAATAATTTTAGGAATAAGTCTAATGGAGCCGACCCTCTCCGATTACTGGATGCCGCCCACCGGCTTCCATCCGGAAGTAGTCCTTCAAATTATGTGTCAAGGGGAGAACCTTTATTTTACAACAAATAAATAACCATATTTGAGAAGAAAAAGGTGAAATTCCGCTATGTTACATATTACGATACTTAAAAAAAGTGTAAAGTATCTAAGAGGCCCAGCATAAAAAGGACTTCAAGTTCATTTTGAAGTGCAGAATGTGAAAACAATATTTACTTGTATTGTTTTAATGTATTCAAATTCAAACAACTTTTATACTGGTGATAATAAAAGCATGTAAAATATAAATCACAATGAAAACATCAACTATCTATGGAAATAAACAACATTTGTACATAGTGTGTTTATTTCTGTCCAATTTTCTTTTATTCAAATTGCAGTTATTCAAAAAGTTTAAATTGGAGTATCTAAGTATTACAAATATTTTAGGCAAATTATTATATACAATAAATATCACAATAGTTTTATTAATACATTTCCCATATTGTGTTAGAAAAGGAACATTTTGTACCAAACAAAATTTCAAAAGTAACAGATTCGGAATTAAAATTCTACACAAATATTTTCCTACAAGTTAAACTCGTAACTATTATAGTTTCCGAGTAAAAAAATTATAAGGATCAATAAATCGTGACAACTCTTCTTTTCATCTATTACATGTTCTACAAAAAATATAAAATTACGTCTCTATATATATTTTTTTGACTTCACATACCTGTTATTAAATTGCGTAGAAACTAAAATATTCTTATTTCTACGCTTTGCAGCCGCTTCTATAAAGTACATTCATATTTGCAATGATATTTTTGTTAAATAGTACTTTTATACTTGTAAAAGTATGTAATTTTATACTTGTAAAATATAACATATAATATGATAGGTCTATTGGTCTTTTTTGTACATACTACTTGTTTTGAAAATAAACGAAATGCATCTCCAATGATTTGATAGCCAATTACTTGAAAAAAGATAATTTTCTTAAATATTTACGACACCTTACGGGGTATTCAATAATGAACCAAAATCGACTTTGTAAATTATATGAGATATTATTTATACAAGTATAAAAAAATTTAAGTTATTGAATGAGGCTTACATAAGTACTTAGGCATACATTTTTATTTCCCTAATTTTTAAAAAATCTATTGTAATCTACCAAAATAATAGTTGTTATTTTACTAGGATTGTGGTTGGTTATAAGGGATTGCTCTCATAGTAATAAATCTGCCATATTAATCAACTGCGAATATTAAAATTTCTGAATCAATAATTAATTATCTACAAAAAAGTTAACGCTACATTATATTATTACATATACATAAATAATAGTGTTCTAACATTATTTCACCGGATATGTGCGCAGTCAGATGCACAAGAGTGCATAAGATGTAAAACAAAAAGGACGACGGAAGTCTATTAATGGAGGAGATGAAATGATTTGGTATATAGTAAGTGGAGCTTTAGTATTGTTTAAAGTGCAACATTGGTGGAACATACCAAAATGACAATAGGAAAATGTTTATGGGCACATGCCAAGGGATTGAAAACATTATACTAGCGACTGCGCGATAATCACGGAATTCAAAAGTGCCCCGCGCGAAAGTTTGTGCATCAACATATTATATTTTCATATATACACACTCGTATGTACGAACAGAATTTCTGATAAATACAGCGAAGGGCAAGGTAATAACATAATAAACATTCAGGTTTCATCTTGAGTAAACATTGTGGTAAATGCAAGAGATGCAATCAGGAGTATCGAAGTCAGTTGGTTTTTAAAATGATATTTAGTTCCGAAATTTCCAACTCATACGTATAAACTTCTGCAAATGGTATATGTTAATAAAGTTTACAGTGAGGAAATACACTATTGCCTAAAGATTGAGCAAATACACGTGTATCTAATATGTATAGGTTGGTAACAACTATCTGTTAAATATTATCATCGTGAGCTGGTAATTGTATCCGTACTCGGTCGTTAGTTCATTATATTTTGTCATTTTGCTGCGCTGCAGAACACTAAATAAACTGGCATCTTAATACATTATAGTATTAGTACCTATATTTTAACTCTTCATAAAGGTTTTTTTTTAAATTGTTTAAACTCTTTGTTAGAATTTTTTTTTCTTATTATTTTAAATTTTTTGTTTATGTATCAAGCCTCATTTCTATTTTCATATTTGTTAAGAATAGGTTCAAATTTCTGGTAAACATATTTTCAAAGGTCGTGGAAAGGAGATAGAGAAAAAATATAACAATCGTATAATCGGCGCTCTCGCTACCCCTGAAACTTTTGTAGATTGCATGGCATGCATGTGGTTTAATAATAAAATGTGTTTTGCGTCCTCTCTATGTACTAACTGTAAGCTAATGGTAAAGTCTACATTGATAAGAATGATTATACATTTTTTGTAAAGAGTAATATATTACCCAATTATTCCTATATCAATTGAAATTTTGGTAACACCTAACCAATTTTTAGTTGCGATAAACGACAGCGGTTAGTATAAAATTCTAACCAAGCAGACACTATATGATTCCGATAAAAAAAAATTTTACTACAATATATGCTTCCCTAAATTTTCGCATCGCACTCACATAGCCACGTTTGATCTTGAGAGACACCAGCTTCAATTTTTCATCATTCACGATCTTTCGATAATTGACTTTGAAACATCATGTCTATTTAGAATATAGGGTTAGAAAAAAAATTATGTAACTTCATAAAGTTTCCTATTAAAAAATATTTTATTAGGAAATCAGTTATATGATCTGAAAATTTTAGGAGGGAGAAATAAAATTCTGGAATTGATTTTTTTAAATTCTACATATAACGTGAGTATCATCGTTTGAAAGGGCTAGTTTTAAATGTTTCAAATACATTACATATTTTGCACTAGCTAACTTTTTAAAATATTGAAATAAGAATTGAAGAAAAAAATTTGCATCCTGTAAATGAGGGACTAAATTTTTTTTAATGTTATTAATCACTGGCCATATTATTTTAAAGGGCTTTTTGTGGTGAATATAAACATTTTTTTACAATTTTGATTTGAATATTTAAGAAGATATTCCAACAAAATATTGGGAAATACAGATCGCTATCGTATATAAATAAAGGGAGGAGGGATTAATTTTAAAACCACTAAGTCAAAAATTATGAAAAACGAAGTTGGTAAAATCTCACTAGAAAATTAGATAGAAACCATATACCAAAAGCGATTATCCAAACTCTTATAATTTTGAAATATGAAAAAATGTTCAAGCCTGTGGAAGCGATACATTTATGTTTAGAAAAATTAATATTTGTAAATAATTTAGTAGGAATACTATGTTCACTTAAATGTTAATATGTACGTACCTAAATGTGTACAGAACCATCGCAGTGGAAGTTCTACTCATGGTTTTCAGGTTTTACAAGTAAAGATATTATATAGATATAATCCGAACTTAAAATCGTAGAACTGTAATTCGAAACATACAGTGATGTGACTTATATTTTAATGTTTTATAATCTATGTAATGCGGAAGACATTAGGATAAAATCAGACCTAATACTTGGTTGCAAACCAGCAAAATTTACAAAAGGGAGCAGAACCAGCCAAAAGTTTGATCTTGTTCACAATTTTTTGCTTTGAAGTAAGTGGAAATACTTTTAATGCATAGAATCAATTTTATTTGTATCACTATCCTACAATACCTTTCTGAGAAAAGTAATAAAATATATATTAGAAGATTTTGGATTAATTACATGGGATTTACCAGTATTTTTATTTATCCAAGAAAAATTATATAAAATTTCTAAAGTGTAATATGCATACCTGTACCAAATAATTGGATATAAATGTATGGCATTTATATCCAATTATCGTGCACATAAGATTTGTATCTCTTAACCAAAAATTATGGGACGCTATCGCTCGGTCGCTATGCAACCAACTATTGCTTTTATTTCATATTTCCCTTCCAGGAGGGGATCCATGACGTTCCACACATAAAATGTAGCACCATTTAATTTCGGGTGAATTCTTGAGCCCGCATTGTGCGGAAGGAAACTAAATTTTGCAACATACTTGAGCGAACTTCTGCTGATGTTCGATTTGCCTTCATCACGCGTACCGCCGATAAGCTTTGTTCATGCAAGTTGTAATGTAGAATTCTATCAAATGTACTTATGGATTTGTGACGTGAACACGTAACAGCTAATTAATAAGACAAGATGATACTAAATTATTTGTGCATATGACTTTTGCATAATGCAAAATAAATAATTTAAAAAAAGTTAAAGTATAATTCAAGAAATTAAAAGAGTATAATTGACCTCAAAAATATTGTTTGGACAATGCAATAAGTGACAATTATTGATAAATATATATTTGAAAAATAATTATTTTATTATGAATTTTCTTTAAGATGATTTAATTAGCCCCAGGAATTACCATTAGTTTATGCTTACAAAAAGTAATTTGTTAGAATGACACTAGCATACATCATTTAATATTTTTTGGCGTTTCGCGCTGGGTATATATATATATATATATATATATATATATATATATATAATTTTAAGATCGTTTTGTTCGTTTCATCGTTCATATCATTTTATTTCTTCTTCTTCCTTACACTGGCATAAAGTTAAAAAAAATTGAATTCTCTGCTGAGGTAAAAGCAACGCCAATTTTATGACAGCTTTAAAACGAGCCGCATCATCGCTCGACGCAACAACTCCAACGCGCGAACTTATCGAATATATTCGAGAGCTATTGTACGTGTCATATTTAGACTAGGCCAATTTTGGTATTTTCATGTTTATGAGGAACGCAAACTTCAAAGTGAGATTGATGAGGAAGTTAATATTGTTTACCTTCGTAACAGATATCAACTTGTGGTATTAGACATTTTTGAGGGGGCAATATTAGACTTTGAACTTAAATAAACAATGATTTTTTTATAAGTTCTTGTCGAAAAAGTGAATAGAACTTTTGATATACAATATATCGTATGGGCTCAGTATTGCATATTTTTCTCCATTTCAATATGGGATAATATACAAAAATATTGACATAATATAAAAAGCAAGAGGTAAAAAAAATTAGTATTTAGATAAGGTAGAACTTTTTTAATCGAATTTTGAAGATGTTTATTTAGGATGTTTTCTTCAGTCAGGATTAAATTCATACCAAAGTTTTGATGCTAGAATAATAAGGGATGTTTTATAAAAGGTGGAAATGTGTTTGGGAATACGTAGAACCAAAAGATTTTGAGAGCGTAATCCAACACCATGCGTAGACCAGTCTTTGAATCTACCAATAAATTGAACTTCGATGATTGTTTAATATATTGGAGAAGTGTGATGTTGGCGTCGATTACAGATTTCAAACTACAGTGGATTTTGATTATCGTTTTTCTTTGAAGTGACAATAATTATTATGGCCGTTAAAAAACTTGGAGAGAAAACTTTGTTAGAAATTCATTCCAAAGCAATATAAATCGTTTAAGTATTATTTTCAGTATAAATGTTCCTATTTAGGTGCATACAAAAGAATGAGGATACAAGATATTTCTGCTAAATTTATATACACACACACATATATAAATATATATTAAAACTGGGCTCGTAAGACGATGATCTGTCATAATGGCACGAATTTAAATTTATTAAAAATAAGAAATGGAGTGAAAACATAGCGGTAAGAGCTCTCAAGTCATAATCAAGAAGTGTCCTCATCACTTCTTTAAATGTACCGTAAAAATTGTGTTATGGTAATTTCTAATTATTTTAAGTTTACGGTAGTGAAAGGAAGATCGGGCACCGGATGCGGAAAAGTTATAAGTGATAAATATTTAAAATTAAAAGTTGCATTATAGATTAGATTAAGAACACATTAGTTGATATATCAGTTAGGGTGTTTCCCTAATTTATATAACAACTTATGTGTTCTTACTCTCGACAATTGTCTCGTTGTGGATTTTCTTTATGAAAATCTGTCTACCGAAGTAGACACAAAATAATACCGAACCATCCATACATTCAAGGTTATAATTTATGTACCCATATAGAATTGATATTAAACTGCATGTACTTCAAATTTATAGCTTGTTATGAATACATTACATAGGTATGAAACAAATAAAGTAAAAAATACATTTGATTTTATATATAAAGTTTCTCATATCAAAGCAATATACTTTGTAATAAATTAACATTTTAGTTAAACAATTGCCTAAATAAAATTTTATTTTCACTCACATCTTTATTTAGAAGGTAGTATTCAATCAAGAGAGTAAACAAGTTGAGCTGACCATTTTTGTTATGTAAATATTTTACGAGAATTTTCCATTTAGAAATGAGCCATTTAGAAAACATTATCGAAATATTTCATAAATTCTCATTCTATCATTAATATCTCAAATATAAATATAAAAAAAACCTGTCAGTATCTGTGGTGTAGAAAATTAGATTATGCTACAATTCAAAAACCTGTCAAGCACGAGTAAAACTTGCACTATGAGGATGCCGTTCACATATAGGCACTTATAAACATTAAAGGGTACATATTATACCTATTAAACTACGAATATTTAAAAATATTAATTTTTCATGACGTAAATGTATTACCTACTAGATCTTCCACAGGCTTTAAAACATGGTGAATATTTGCTACACGATAAGATCTAGGATTTTACCATTTTAGTATATACTTCTCAAGACTTATTTTTTCATAACATAAATAAGTAGTTTTGGATGTAAAGGCGGAGGGGAACATTTGTTTGCGTATTATTCAGTATAACTCTGAAGATGTACCTAACGTTGGGAAAAATATTATTGACATCCTTATAATTAGACCTTTCAGACGACATTCCGCAATATACAGGCAATTAAAAGAAAATAATGTTGAGTATTTAATTTGCCCTCACCAACATTTCCATATAAATATCTCTAAATGTTAGTTATTTAAATACGCGCGGTTTAATACGTTTTAATAATATGTCAAATTTCTAGGTCAATCGGTTTTTAAGAAAAACAGCTGAGACAGAAAGAGGAACAGACTCGTGTGTAATTTATGATGGCCTCGTCTTATGATGGCTCCGTTTTTCCGTTTGAACTACGGAATCCTAAAAATGTCTCTATTAACTATATGAATTTAATTTTATCATTGCGTGATTTTAATAAAGTAAGGTTAATTACACAGCAACGTAATATAGAAAATATCTATATATTTTCGACTTTCCTATAGCTCAGTTATATGAAAAATATCTATCCATATTTTAAACTTTCATTCAGCCTAGTTACATGAAAAATATCTGTCCATATTTAGAACTTTTATACAGCTTAATTATTTGAAAAATACCTACCTATATTTAGAACTCTCATGTAGCACAGTTAAATGAGAAATATATATTTATATTTTGAACTTTTATCTAGCATTGTACACAATTTCATTATTTTACCATATTTAGAACTTTCCTATATATAGCTTAGCTATATCAAAAATATCTATCTATATTTAGAATTTTCGTGTAACTCAAATATTTGAAAATAACCTATAATCTATATTTTGAACTTTCATGTAGCTTAGTTATATGAAAAACATCTATCCATATTTTGCAATGGAACTTTGAGCATTAAGATTTAAATAAATAAAATTTATTAAGCTATAGTAAAACAAGTCGACTATTCCGCAAATATTTAGATACATGTAAACATTTATTAGCAAATAATGTTTCTGTTAAACTATGTACAAATTAATTTTCATCGTGTGAATATATTGCGAAATATGTAGCCCAAAATTATTCATAATAATTCTAAATTATATTCTCAAAATCTCACGGGATTTAGGATTATTTCCTTAATTATCTGGTAAAGATTAGGTAAATTGATAGCAACTCCTTGTTTTAAATTGTGCATAATGCTATTCGTTTTCATTCTTTTGTAACTTTTTTGGGGGAGGAGCGTACGACATTTTTATTGGGGCCTTTCCGACAATATTTCTGAACTTCTCTTGCATAAAATTTTGAAATCCTCACAAATTCGTTCCTTCAGTTAAATCCGACACAATTTTATTGAAAAAAAATTGACTATTTATTTTGCAATTAGTAAAATTTCTGAACAAATATTTTTAAATGTGGTATTTAAATATATGTGAATTAATATTCTTTGTTACTACGCCAAATTTCAAGTTTGTACGTCAAACTGTTTTCAAAAAAAAAGAAAGTAGATGTGATACAACATGAAATTTTGAAAAATGGAATAACTTGATTTTCTGAATACTTTAATGTGGAATTAATTTACTCATTGACGCTTAATGTGGCGTCACGTGTTTGCTTCTCCCACGTATATTTGTGATATCGATCTTGACGTGATATACACATTATCGCGTGATAAGTATTTGCACCTAAAAAAGACAGTGACATACGGATGGACGAAAAGCGCAATTAAAAAAATGGCCAATGCGTATAAGATACTGAAAAATAATAAGTTGTAATCGCCCTTTCTTAGTGATATAAATTAAAAGTAAGTATGTCCACATCGAATCGCAGAAAAAAATTTCCACTATTGTATTTTTTCTAGTTTCAGTAATGTTTTTAAAAATATACGCTGTTTTAATACATGATAATTAATGGATAGCCGTCCGCAAAAACGATCTTATTGGTATCGTCCACATACACAGACGTGTCTGTAATAAAATAATATATATTTTTATTGTGCCCATATGCTGTTAGTGTTGAGTATTTGATTAAATACATAAAATATGTATTTAACCAAATATTCAACACTAACCCATATGCTGTTAGCATTGAATGTTAGGTTAAATACATAGTTTTATATTAATATCTCATTTCCTAAAATTATTGTACGTTGAACTCGTTTAGCATTACCTCGAACATTATGAAGACAAAGTGGCTACGTATTTTCAAAGTACATGTGGTTCAAACTTAGTCCTATACTTATTTAACTTTCTTCAATTTCATCCATCACAGAATTAAGAAATAATCGATTTCCAAACAGTGTTATATTGATATTTATTTTGTATTTTTAATAATATGATTTTACACACTCATTAGCTTAATTTTAACTTTAATTAAATATTGGTTAAATTTTTGTGTCACTATCTTTTTCCCCAATTTGTTTGCGTGAACGTTTCAATTTACCCGAATGGGTTATTTAAAAAAAACGAAATAAATTATGGACGTAATAATTAAGCAAGTGTTTCGCTACTGTACTATTTACTGTGATTGTGTCCTATAAATTTTTTCAAAAAAACTTTCGATATGCAAAGATTTTCCTACTGCACCAGAGATAGCACCCTATGCATGCTATACGGAATTGAAAACCAACATAATCATAGTTTCGGAGCAGTTTGAGATATAACATTCTATAACTTGTATATAATTTATGTCAAAAACTTCAGTAGTTTTCGAGTTAAATTTATTAGTAAAAAGAGATTGACAGACTAACGCAATTATTTTAAAGAGAGATTAGATTCGTTTTAATAATCAAATATACAAACTGAAAGAGTATTTAAAAGCTGAAAATTCGAAAATCATGGACAGCCACTTTAGATTTATTTATATGTATTGATTATCTTCTGATATTATACATACTTAATGACTTCATACTTACATTTTTAATGAAGGCTTCTACTAAGCTTGTAAAAATACAAACAAAATCGACAAACTAAATACAATATGAGTAAATGTGCATATTCTCATCCGTCATTGCACTTGCAGACGATAATGAATCATGAACGAAATATTTTAATTTATAATATATTCATTTACACGTGCTATTAATGTGTATAAACTCCCACAAAGGTTTTTTCATATTTAGATTCTATGGTAAATAAGCGTAAAAATGTATATCTACAGACAACGATAAATAGCAATGTAGCAAATAAGAAAGTACCGAGATATGTTCTGAAATTTGATCTAACTACTCACCAAAAATCGATAGCTCGTTTGTAGTATTCCATATAATTTGGTGAAATATTTCTCAATGTGACTCAGTTTTCATCGCTGATGTGTAGCAAAAAGAGGTACCTTAAAAATTTTCTTAATACTTAATATTTTTCTTTACATAATGCACTACTATATTTATAATACCTGCAAGCTAAAATATAATTAAAGTAGGATTACTGCAAAATATTGAAATAATTTTACTATATTGCGACACGTTGTATAAGTAGCTCAAGTAATAGTTCCATCATTTAAATGCTGAAAAACTGCCACAGATTATGAAATAATTATCCACACACAGAAGGACCGTAATTTATTTTTTTTATAATATAGCATCCAAAATGTTGTTAAAATTTTAATTGATTTTATTTATTAAACAGCTAAATAATAATCCAAAATTGTATGCTATCCAAGTCCTAAAACTGTGAAAAGTATTATTATAAAATGTCTTTAGGAACTTACCGTCTTATTTCCTTCAAGTTCTCAAATAATACTACCTCGCTTAAGGGGGACCCCTTAAGCGAGGAAGTATCTCATCTACGAAATTTAGAATATAAGTACAAATTTCCTTGAAACTTTTACGCCTAATTTACATCTTAGTAATGCGATTCAGTAACAGTGTCGAAAAGTGGGTGGAAGTGGGCTAAAATTTAATTTACACCCCTCCAAATTTTAACATAAGGCAAATTTATATCGTAGATCTTTGATTGACTTACAGATAGACTTTGTTGGCTTTATTTGCATTAAAAAATACAAAAAATACTCTAAATCCTTTTTTCTACCGACTTAAACTACAGGAGTTTTCAATTGATCTATATATTTATTGTACTTACTTAAATATCCGCCCAGTATATATTACGACGGTGACGTGCTAGTACTTTAATTTTAGTACCGTACGCGCAGCGGACTGTGTATACGTATACACATATATACACCAACACATTATATATACCCGACTGTATGATGTGTGCGTTGGACGCTTTTTGGTTGGGTAACATTTTGTAAGTTCGCGTCACCGACATGAAGTAATAGCAATATATCTGTAACTATAAGGGTGAGGTATTGTGCAAAATTAGTGGTGTGTAATTCTATAAAAGTGAAGTGACTATGTTTAAATTGTGTTTTAGTTCGATTATTATTTTAATTGTGTAATTGTAAGATCACTGTGTAGTACAACAGTCAGTACAAAATGCGTTAATTATGTAAGGAAAGTTTTTTTTCATTTTTAGAGGATAATAAAATGATTGAAAGTACAAATTATCTAAGCATATATTATTATTTATATTAAATTTATATTTTGTACTAGGCTCTCTCAGCCCATCATATGTTTTTAATAATAAATAAACCATATAAAATGTATACAATTTTTGCTCATAGTGCCGGTAGATGTTAAAACCAGACTAACTCTAATAATTATATTTTTAAAATTTAAATTTCGTGTTTTAATTTGTTAAAATTAATTTGTATATTAAAACAAAACACTTTTATTTCATAGTTTTAAGTTTACCTTCTATCATTCCCATAACTGCTTATGTTGTTTTTTTAATTTAAACATGTGATAAAGTATTTTAAAATAAGAAAAAATATATAACCACCTCACAGGGGCTCGTGACAGTTTAGATATAAATATAAAACAGACTTATTACAGTCTATTTATATTTTAATAAACAGTAGACATAACTTTTAAACATCGTATTACATCGATTGTAACATGTTACCCCTAATAATTCATAAACGTTACTATTTTCAACTCTCCGAAGATATCGTTATTTCTTTATGAAAAACCCAATTATTAGGTAGAAACGGCGAGTGACGTCAGCATGTACAATCTTTACGTTTATAAGTCTAACGATGAAGATAAATACGTCAGGAACACTTTGTAAAGGCAATTAAGCTGTTTTGCAGCGTCTAACATGCTGAGTGAGGCCCATCTCTATTGTGAGCTGGCCTTGATAACAAAACGTGTACAACAAAATACAACATCTCATTTCTTTACATGGGTATGTTTTCGCCAGGGGAGTAGAAATAAAAATAAGGATAATTTCTTTATGTAAAAATAGATTGATATCAAGTAAAATACAACGGGTGGTAGTAGAAAAAAGCGAGAAAGTAGTCTGGCATATTTTGATAAACTACCGCTAGGGTTGTGTGGTTTATGGTTTAATTTTTAAGGTTTTGTAGACAAACTAGGAACTCTTATATTTTGCCATGTCCATCTGTCTTTCTATCCGTCTATGTATCACAGCCCTTTTTTGCAGACTGTTAGTGCTACGACACTGAAAATTGGAATAGTTATACATATTTGTAACACATCTTTTTTATGATTTAATTTCATTTTTAAAATGAAACAGAACACGTGATCCATCATCTTGAGGTAGGATAAAAATAGCACAAACTGGCTTAAAACATGAACTAGAAATAAAACACAAATCAGAACGCTGCATACAGCAGATGTTGACTTTACTGACAACGTTTCAGAGTTTTCAACCGCGAATATTTCATTATTGACCATGTTGAAAAGTGTGCCATAACGAATATTTGAATGGGCTTTTCTGATACTCTTCTATAACGCGTTGAATTTTCGAACTATTTATAATATTTCCTTCTATATGTATATAATTTTATAGCAGTGAACAAAGCAAAAGCGAATGGACCATTTTGTAGATTGGTTATTACACATCCAACATCTTGTAGGTTGGTTGTCACACATCCAATAACGTTGTTGTGACCATTATAAATTACCGTGTATACTTTTGCATTCTGGTCAGAACTTTACAAGTTCATGTAAAATTTGTTGGGTGATTTATTTCATATTATCGTCGTTTAATACGAATATTGCCCCAAAATTCCCTTCGACGGCTATCTTTTTTTATTGAACTAAGATGTAAGTGTTTTGTTGCACGATTTTGTTAATTAGTCAAATATGTATTCTCCTTCAGGCGTTGATTGTAAATCAATTAAAACCATTTGCGGACGTGCGGAAATCTTTTCAGATGAGAGACATAGCAATAATGCCTTCCTTGGCATAGAATATTTCAATGCCTATATAGAACAAAGACTAATATAAATCTCAATAGCCTATTTTGAAGTACAAAGCTATACAAAGCTCATCCTTTCATAACAGCCTTATGCCCAACATCTTTGTGAATTTCTGTTAATTAGAGAAACTACTGATCATTTGGTATTAAACGAATCGAGGGATCATCCGGATATTTCTTCCTCAATGTTAAGGAGTCTTATTCCGATGTTTCCATTATATTCTTTTGGAACTTTTAATATTAATGGAAAGATATCCATACACAGAACAAACTTTTCCTCTTTATTTGGTTTAACACTTTAAAGTACATTCATAAGATCACGACGTTTTATACTATAATTAGATTCTGTGTGACTCGAATAACATTTCATTAATTTTTGTTCGTTTTTAATTTGAAATGCGTTTTTTTCGTTATATGATACATTATTATTTACTTTATTCATTCATAAAGGTAAAAACACACTGCGGTTTGTCTACCCTAGACAATGTAAACATAAATAAAACGTTGTCAGTACCGTTTGTAGAATATTTAGCATGTAACTTTCGATAAGCCTACGCGGATAACGATATCTAATCGTTTTACCAGCCGGATCGTCAAAGATGAACACACCTACCAACCTGTCCAATTTTTATTCCACTTTCTCGGCAAGTGACGAATATTTAGTCATGCATCCCGATTTGTCGAAACTATGGTTCGGCCAGCAATATATACATTTAAATGTATTATTATCCTTTATGGACTTACCTAGTTGTAGAATGAAGAAAGCCATGGGTTTGTGATAAAAATAGATGGGGCCACACCGTAAGCGATGAATTTTAAGTAGTATAAAATACGAAAATCTTTGCAAATACAATACCAATTTATAAAAAAATTATTTAAATATATTAAAATTATTTTAAATTATTGAATGGGTTTATACTACATAATAGCAATTGAAAATTGTCTAAAATATTTAAACCGGTAGTAAAATGCAATTTTAAGTCTGGGATTACTAAATTTCAGCAAAATGATTTTATTTTGTTACTTTTACTAAATGTCTTAAATTTAATTAATATTATTATTCCACAATATGTCTTTTTTTGATTAGGTTTCAGTTATTTAAATTAATATATTTGAATCAGTCAGTGAGATCAGCCTTCTTTTTGGGACTTTTAAATATTTTAAAGGCAACTGTTTCATTATAACTAAATACTTTAAATAATAATTTAAATGTTTAAAGGTTCACTTCTCCGCAGTAACATTTGATAGTGTTAAATTTGACGTCAAGGAATAAAGACAATACCAGAGTAAATATTAAAGTTCCTTATTTTTCGGCTCATCTTAACTTTTTAATAAAGCGATATAATTGTGTGATATGTTAGGTACAAGAAAATAAGAAGAAAAAAGAAAATTATCTTTAAGAAAAATACATTTAATTTAATTCCTTTATGGCTGGCATTTATTCAGACAGAATATTATAGCAGTGATTGAAACGCTACTTACCTCTCCACGCGTATATATTCTATGATATAATTTGATATTAGTGAAATCGTGCAGGTAAAAAATCTCGCTTTCCGATTTTGTTCACAGTCGTCCAGGAAGAATACATTTTCGTAAAGATGAACTTAATAACCATTCGACGAATAATAAAGAAAATTCAGTGTGAAACCGAGGTACGGTGCAAAAAGAGAGGTAGCATAGGAACATCGTTAACTTAAGACGATTTATAATTGGTAAGATTCCGCGTCCCTCGTGGCTCGTAAAAAAGAGAACCGTATAATATTGATAAATGATATTCGATAAATATTGCTGGATTGTAGTTAATGTTTTCAATATTTTTACAGCATATATTTAACTATATAATTTCCAATAAATAATATTTTAGCCTACCATAAATAATTTATATACTCCTTTTGTAAAATATCGGTAAACAATATTATATTATATAATTAATATTCACCATGAACAATAATTTTAAAGCGGGGCTAGATGTTGGAATCTTCTATGACTCAATATGAAAGGCAAAATATAGTTCAACTTTGTGTAATGGAACAAGTCGAAAGCATGACCTAATTCATGAGTATGGAAAACACAAACGTGTATATATATATATATATATATATATACATATGTGTGTGTGTGTATATGTGTGTATATATATATATATATATGTACATATATATATATATATATATATATATATATATATGTGTATATGTGTATTTATGTTCAAGAGGAGTAATATATGCTTACATATACATCTTCATATCTATGTCTTCATATTCGCCAGTTTACGTTTATTTATCGACTAGAGAAACACGGTAAAAATATTAGAATATTTTCATGTTATAGTTAAGTATAAACTATATGACAAAACATTTATTTATTAATATTATTATATTATGTTAACTCAATAATTCAACAAAACTCTTTAATTTACATTGAATTTCAGTAACTTATTCGTTTCTAATAAATTGACAATACATAAAAAGACGATTTTCATAAATCTTCTAGTTACCTACCAAATTACTTGTAGACATATTTTATTTATTTTCCATCACAAAATAAACATGTATAAAATATTAATAATATACTGGAAAGGAAGTCCGACATCGCAAAATTAAAGTGCATCATAACTCCTTTCTGAAATACTCTGCAAATATTTAAATTTGTTCGACGTAATATCCCGAAGTATAATTTCAATCATTTTTACAATGGTATTCAATTAACTTTCATCTTTACTTTTCCTTATCTGAGGCTAAGTCCTGCACAATATTATCGTTACAATCTACCATTTTTTCCTGTAATAATAACGAAGGTAGTGAATTACAAGTCATAAAGAGATCGATGTCTAAAGCTTTCTAAAATTCGTTTTGCATGTTATGTGTAAGGGTAAAAGCAGTTAACGATTCAATTAAAAGACAATTTGATAAAAATAATATCCCGAAAACTGAAGCTTACTGAAAAAACCGCCTAGATTCCCGTATCAAGTGTTTGAAGTGGAACGAATATTTAATAATTAAGTAAGGCTGCTTATATATATATATATATATATATATATATATATATATATATATATATATATATATGTATATATATATACATATATATATATATATATATATATCTATATACAAAAATTCACAAAATATCACAAAAATTAACCCATCTAGAATTCAAAGTTTGTAACTTTGAATAGATTCCGAAAAAATACATATTTCAATACTCTCAAACAAAAGGGTTTTTTTTTCATATTTGATGATGTACTTGACAGATATACTAGTTACCCTTAGAAGTAGCCCTTTTAAATCATACTTCACATTATCTGATGAAATTTTAAAAAAACTCTTGTATTTAATTTGGTCTCTTAAACTTTCCATGAATCTCCACGTTTAAGTGAACATATAAGTGTTAGCTATTGAAATATGTACAAGGTAAAAAGCTTTACCACTGTGCCATATTTCTATGTCAAGCAGTTTCTGAAAAAGGGCTGCAACAGATGGACACACGGATACGTAAGTGCACTTACAAGGGTTTTATTTTGCTTTTGGGGTACAGAACCATAAAAACGTACATGTAGTATTAATTAAGTGTAATGTATAATATTGATGGTTCGTAAATCTTAAAACCTAAATATTAATTACCGTTTGAGATAAACTAGCCTTTTAGATAAGTTATACAGAAGACGTCGAAAATAATAAAAGTAAAATAAGATTTTGATTTTTTTATGATTCTGTCTGTTAAAAGAAATATGTATTTGTATTGGTATCACTAAACAAATTCAGACGTAGTCTTATAAAGTTAAGTTAACGGACATTTGATTGATAAATTTTAATATAAATTTCACTTAATCTATGTCTTTGCTATGACAAAGTTATGCTGTGGAACCTATAGCTATGCTTCACGTATCTATTGCTACGCTGCATGAATGTATCTGCAGATATGTATGTGTTTTGTAACGTTAAAAGTTATTGAGAGGATTCGCGTATTTTGTTCCGTATGCGAGGTCATCCTGATTAGATTCCTTCCTGGAGAATGACATAGGACATACTGTTTGTCTCATTAAGTGTTTATAAATTGATAGTTTAAAGAGAAAAGTTTAATACATTTCTGAAGAATGCAATTTTTCATTTTTATCCTTTTCCCATGTGTAATAGTTCGGGTTACAGGGTTAAAACAATATATGACTACATAATTGTAAAATATCAAGTTTCGTCCAGATCGGTTTATTAATTTAGGTACTAGACCGCCTGACGAACTCATGTGTATACATATGTTCGAGGAAATACAATAATATATTTTTCAATTCTTTTAGGCGCGATTATATCACATTAATATCGGTTAAAACTCTTTTTTTGATTGGTTCCTTAGGTTGTTCGAAAATAAATAATAACCCGTTAAGTACAAGCAGTGCAAGGGTTCTTTTTTCACTTATGTGTATACAATTTTATACGTTTAATGGTACATAACATTTCTGTTAAACTACTTAAAACAATGATATTATTTTTCCACATAAAAATATATTTCTTTCATAGGCCTAACTCAAATAACCTGGTGGTCTATATCCCTTTAAATTAATTATGGAATTTAGTTGAAATAATTTTCCATAGAAATGCTCATCAAATAAAGTTATTTTAATTTTCGAAAAATGCAAATTAAAAATGAATTCAAATGGCTTCGGAGGTTCATATTTCGCGAAGAAGAGGCTATATAAAAATACATGGCGTTTTATTTTGCTAAAATGACAACGCTCGATATGATCGAAATTTTCTTCAAAAATAAAAAGAGAGAAAAATATTTTTCAACTTTCAGAAATTTTAAAATATTTTTTTAATTGAAATACATATTTCTATATTTTCACGCAATTTGATAATTTTTTATTTAACATTTTGTTACAAGTGGTTACGAATAGAAACAGTTTTGATGCTGTGACAATATTGTAAATAGACAGGTTGACATGAAGGAAGAAGAGTTTTGTTTTTACCGTTCGGCTACGTAACCACGATAAGTTTTTTGCCGTAATTTGATACACTTCAAGTAAGTCAAAGAAAACGTTTCCCCAGAAAGTTTAATTTGAGTTTGGCAACCATGTTGGTGAAATTATACGTAATACATTAGGTTATAAGTTGTCGGCAGTCCTTGGGGAAGGTTTAACTAGTTTAATACAGCTTTCATCTCTCTCTGAAGGAAAATATATTTTAATTTTTACAAGATAATAAGTGAAAGAGCATCGAAGTCTTTCAGTAAGTATTTTAGATTCTTTACGCATAGTAATCCAATTAAAATATTTGAGTAATTAACGCACATTTCTGCAATTAAACTCTTTCTATAAAGTAATCTACATTACAGAAAGAGTCGAATTGCACTATTTGCATAAAGATTATGTGAACACTAATGAAATTCATCCTTGTGTTAAATAACAAGTAATATTATTTAAATCAGAGATATTAACCATGATAATTATATACTTAATCAAGTACTGTCTTAACCAGCGTAGTATATTATGATATGCAAACCGCTTAATTTGATTATTTACGGATAAAACTATAGTCAGACTCTTACTTCTAGAATTGAAATTAATAAATTATCATTGCTGGGTCTCAACGTTTAAGTGAATTCGAATTTGGTAGTCAGTATTTTAAACTTCCGAACAATGATTATTAAATGAAAAAAGACTATTTTCTTATTCGCCCAAGTTCATGTACAAATTTAAGCAGCTTGGAAGTAATTATCGATTTGGAAGTAATAATCCGAAAAGCAGTTTTACTTTTTGTGTTCTACTAAATGCTTTTGGAAAGAAGTTTGTTATCATTTTCGTAAAATTTTAATAGGCTTCGAGGAAAAGACGCCACTAGTTTTATTTGTATTTTTACTTGATTATATGACGAGAATTAAAGAAGCGTATTTTAATTTTGGGGTGTGTTTATTTTATATTCCAACTATCTGGCCGCTTAATATTCAATGAGATATCAGTAGATTTGTTCCAATCATGTAATCAATAATGGGCAATTATAAATAATATCAGAAAATAAAGTTCAATTACAATATTTCGTTTTAGAACACAATTTATTAAAAATTAAAGTCCATGTTTAAATGATGCTTTTTAATGTCAGATTTGATGTAAATTTATTCGAGACCACAATATGTGACGTAACTGAAGTGAATACGGCACGACGCTGCTGTTAAACAACAGTATATAAGCTTATCAAATAACATAGCGGTGTCGTGTAAAGGGAACAGTTTCTTTACGTCGATTTCTCACTTGCATATAATATTTCATGATTATTTTTATATCATTAAAATTATTGGGGCCCAACATAAAGCAAAATATCTTGAAAAACCAACTTTGTCAACGTAATTGTACCGATTACATAAATCTTATATATATAAATAGATATATATATATATATATATATATATATGTGTGTGTGTGTGTGTGTGTATATATATATATATATATATATATATATATAAGAGAAAGAATAACCCATGGCGATTCCAAAAATGTTCCACTTACTGATATCGAACGAAGCACACTCTACAGTAAAGGTAGAAACGTAATCACAAAGATCCCGTCCAGAGCAGATATTACCGACGGCGATCCGCCAGATATTAGTGATCTCATTCTACCGAAAAAAGATTTTTCAGTGTGCGTGTTGTGAGAGGCGTCGTTTGAAACTCCTATTTTTTCTTGAACTTGCTCTATTGAAAGACAAACTTTCCAAAGCCGTATACCGATAAGGATAGCTCCATTTTTTATTAAGAAAATGTTAGAAATATATTCCTGTAGTTCTTTTTCGTCTGTAATTTATAATTTAATTACATTTTACTTAGTGAACATGATTATTCTCACTGCAACGCAAGCCATATTAATCATAAGGCGCTCATTTAATGAGGCCTCTCCTTTCAAGAATATACGTTACGTACAGCTGGGCGCAACAACCACAATTGTTAGAATAACCTTGCTGTTCCCCGAGGGTAGCACACCTACGGCCTTTATCAACGAAACAATGGTCTCATTGTCTCAGCTTTGAACTTTTGTAGCAATGAAAACCTTTTCATGGGGCCAGCAATTAATCTGCAGTGTCTTTTAAAACATGGTTAGTGAGAATAAGAAACACCAAATGAGAGCAAATTGTATTAAATTGTTAACGCGTATTTAAAAGGCGTGAGTCTGTAAACAAAATAATGGTGACAAAGGAGTGGACTATAAACAAAGTTATTGAATAGTTACTAGTCGAAATAAGTTTGAAGTCGGTCACGCTTATATCTCTTGAAATGTTTCATGCTAGTTACTTCATTATGAAAGACCTATCCCATGCTGCAGAAACTATGGCGCTGTGACAGATGGATGAAAAACTAATGAACATACGTACATAACAAAAATAAGAGTCCTTTTTCTCACTATGTAGCTCTAGAGTTTATTTGCTAATTAAAAATGATTTAAAATCATTTTCATTTCATTAAAATAAGAAACTAACATCGAGAAATTTTATTTGAATTACTAATTTGAAAAATATGAATTGCTATAATTTCATGTAAACATCAGTTATATAATTTCAAATTTCAAAGTTTCATCATTAGCGGTTTGGGCTGGGCGTTGATGTGTCAATCGGGACATTGCCTTTTATATATATATAGATTATTTCTCTACTTCAATTTGAACAATTTCTTAGTGGTCACATTTTTCTTTAATAAAAAAGTTTAAAGCTAAGAACGTGTTACTACACGAAAATGAAGCATAAAAAAATGAAAGCCCATAAATAGCAAAACCCGTAAAAAACACGAAAACATCTACGGCCCAACGGCCTTTGCTTTAAACCTGCGTCACATTACTCATGCATTCTATCATACATAGCGTCAAATTTGCTAAATTATGCAAAACAAAAACCAAAAGCTCCAACGTGTTTACTCGAAAAACACGTAATTCAATCAACATACTAGCTCCTGAGCTTTAGCGTTCCGCTAGCGCACGGCTGGCGCCAGTAAGCTCCAAAGGCTCATATAATATTTAAATTAAATTCTCTCTCGTCCGCAGACATTTTGCCGCGCCATATTACTTCCGTCGAGCGCCGCTTTAAAAACTCTGGGTAAAGATTCGTGAATGTTATAGACGTGATTATGTCTTAATTTAATTGTTGGATGATGCGACGTCGTGTTACTGTGTCGTGGAGAAATTTCGAGAATGTGGTATTTGAGAAGCGCCGGCCTGTTGATTCTCGATGGGATGGGATTTTGGGAACTTTGTGGAGTAGTCAGTCGTTACATATATGTTTATATGTATAGGTATATCTATATGTATATATATATATATATATATATATATATATATTTATAATTTTAAAAAAAAATTACCTTACCGCATATCTATGTTTTAAACCAATTAGATTCATCTAAAAATGTATGGATAGCATCCCTTTTTACCTATTTATTGAAAAAGACATATTTATAGGAAAAAATGTGTTTTGTCTTCCTTAGCAATGTTTAACATCAAAATTTAAACTAAAGGATTTTTGGTTTTGTTTTTGAATATAAAACAAAAAGATTAATTTCAAAATTCGAATCTAGAGTACTAGCGAATTAAGAATCATGAGTTTTACCGTTGCGCCGATAACTTGCTTATAGCGAAAAAATAAAGGTATGTTGATTATATACCTTTTCCCTTATCTAATTATTATCGTGTTTAAATAAAATACCTACTAAACATAATACTGTGATAGTAAACAAGGATCTGATTTAAATTTGGAGGAGACCCAAATTCCATTTTCATCAGGTTTTCTGGATTAAAGCAAATTTAAAGTCCTTTTTACATCGAAACTTAAAATATTTGATTATCCATACCAAATGAAAAGAACAGATAAATATGGAGTATGAAACATTAGCACGCATTGAATTAAAAAAGAAAGTTACGACAGTATTCTAATATGTATTCAAAATACGTATTTGTAAATATATTTTACTAATATTTATATTATAATATCTTTTTTACTCTACCTTTTCATGATTTAATAAATATATATACATATATATATATATATATATATATATATATATATATATATATATTTATATATATATAAATATATATTATGATTTGTATTATTTGAACGGAAAGAAAACAAAATAATGAACTAAATATTTAGTTTATTATTTTGCTTTCTGTATATACTTGTATCTTAAACTATAAAAAATTAAATTATTCTGTGAACAAAAAGTCTCGAATACTGAGCTCGTTTCATAATTTAACTTGAATCTAACAAATATGGAGTGCATATATTTTAAAATGCAACATTCTCATTATTTATTTTTAAAAGCTGTAAATTAATCCTATTAATCAGACTGCGTAATAATGGCACAAAGAATTTGTTTTCTTCATCGCCTCTTCTTAATCTTCCATTAATACTTTAAATCGACGCTATAAAAGACAGATGTAAACAAATCAAACCTAACCGAGTTGCTAACAACTCAACGTTAAGAAAAGACTCCACCAGCTTATATGTCATCTTGTCTATTAACATTTTAGTGGATGTTAAGGAAAAACAGCGTCAGATTTTTCAATATTCATGCGACCAATTGGATAAACATTATACGGAATGAGCTTTCTTTCTATAGCACTATCGCTTATAGCGTTTTGTCTATTATCGAGAATTTTTACCCTTGACGTTATTATAAATAATGGCATTAGTTTTTAAAATTGGAAGAGCCATTTCGAGAAGGCTCAGTGATGCGTTCAAGTACACGTCTATACGGCTTAGGTAATTCGGTTGTTATCACATTTTACGTGCGTTTGATTTGAATAACCAAATTCACGGTTACGTCCGTGAAGTTGTCATTACGTATTATATACGTGAGCGTACCATCGAATTATGTTAAACTTGCAAGTTTGTTGAATACCAGTAAAATGTAAAAGTTTTATATAAAATAGATGATAGAAATATTTCCAGAGATTATTGATTGTTGCCTGCATTTTAAACACATCGTGCCATTCTAAAAGTTTTTCGCAACGAAATTCAGAAGTATTTCTTATTTTTCAAACTATTTTTGCTATACCTCCATAACGTTTGTTCTATTTGAAAGAACATGTAGAATTAAGATAGCTATTTATTTATATTGACCTTATTTTGTCACTATAATTTCTAGCTCATCGAATCTGTACTATATCAAGCTTTATTTCTGATAATTGAAACAAATAACACGGTGTTAAATAAATCGGGCGTGGGTTTAAAATCTAGGTTTTGGATAAAATCGCGTCATGTTAATTTCTTATCTGTATACTGTGGGTTGTGTGATGTACAATGTCTAAGATTTATTTTTATCGAAAAAAGAAATATATCTGTGCTTCATGTGCATTTGTTGGTTAACCTTTTAAAGTATCTAAGGAAATAATGAGCCAGTTTTTTGCTTTTTATCTCGTTTCTAACAAAAGATTGTATGGTGAAAGACATTCGTTTGTTATGATATCGTATACAGTAGTCGACTGACAGTCAAAATTCTTTGATTATACATTAGTGTCACAGGACGTGTGCGCCTTCTTTTTGTTGCCATAACGCAGTTTCCTAAATATACCGCTGCAGCTGATGTTTCTACTTTATAAACGTGGAGACTTTGAGGTTTATTTCATTTTCAATCATTTTTCTTCATACCTCAAGGTTAATCTCCAAATTATTTTAGTTATTTTCAATGAAAAATCGAAAAGATTTAATTTTCCTTAACGATAGTTAAAGGATAACCCTGAAGGAGTTGATCGTATAGAAAATTTCCGCAACGATAAAATTTTACATTTCGGAATATTTTTGGTTATTATTAGATCACAAACATCGTATAGTATAGTAAAAGTAAGATAATTTATAATTGTGGTGAATCTTTCGTAGCCACAGCAATCTAATTTTATAAGCAATTTACAACTCAAATTTCGCCCAGACTAGAAAAATACTAGTTTGACAACTTATTAGTCGTTTTTTAACCAGCCATCTAAGTTCATTCATATTTGTTCATATCATAGATAAACAGAATATTTCCACTTCTTCCCCAAAGCATTATTTTATTTTTTTAAATCAGAGTATGAAAGCATGAGAGTAGTTCGTCAATTAACGCGAACTTAATCTGGGGTTTATTTAAATAGCCCCTTTCGATTTTTTTTGAATTAAGTGTATTAGCCTAGACGAAGTTTATCGGTAAGATTAAATTTTTTTGAGTATTTTTCGATAAAAATACAAATGCACTCTTCGTTCTTTGTGCGAAATTTTCATGTTTTGACTTTTTTTTTGCTCGTAAGAACTCATTTGTTACCTGAACAAAAGACAAACTTCGCAATATTTATGTAACCTACTGGAGATGTACGAAAAGTTTCTATAACATTTCAGAAATCGCTGGAAAAAAGTGGCAGGTTTGTAAGTTCTCAGCGTAATATCTTATGTCTGGTGATAATAAACTTGAATTCACTAATCAAGATACCAAAATTTCTACTGCCATCTACAATCAACGTAAAAATTGTAATAAAAAAATAGAGTTTCAAAAACTGCCTGTCATGTAGGCATAACCGACAAAAATTTGTGATGGATAAAATAGTATGCTCATTTTGATGATGTCGAAACTTGAATTTTTCCTTTTACTGTTCTAGATAGCGTCTTTCAAATTATATGTTCTTAACTTGTTAATCTACATTTCTACTCTAATAAAGACTGAATTCATGTTTATCGGAGCTAGTCACAGAAACTATTAAACAAACTCTAATATATATATATATATATATATATATATATATGTGTGTGTGTGTGTGTTGTGTGTGTATGCGTGTGTGTGTGTGTAATGCAATATCGGTTGGTCTATCCTGTGTTCTGTTATGACTTGATTCTCATTGGGTGGATTTTGATCGGAGTAGGGTAGTTGCCACTAAGTAAAGTCCTTGACCTGATTAATTTTTTATGCTTAGTTGATGGAGGTTTAAATATTAAGTTTAATCTCCAAAATATTTAATTAGTAAAAATAAACACGCGCAGTTGACATTGGGTCACGTGACATCATACTCCAATCAGAACGTATGACGTCACATCTTGCCTAACAAGTTGTTGTTGATTCATAATTTTTACTCTTTTTTCGTTTTTGTTGAGTTATTTAAAAGTTTCTGTGAAATAATAAGAAGATACCCATAATTCTAAGCCAAGGCAAAAGGTTTTACAAAAGCAAATAGCATTAATTTTCCCAAAATTGTAATGAATGTTTTTCCCATCGAAATCTAATTTCTGCTAAACAGAATTTTCGAATATCAAAATTTTTGTGTAAGTATACTACGATAAACTATTTACAATTAATTATTAATTAAACTAATCTCAACTTACTTAAAGTTATCGTTTAACAAAAAAAAGTTTTGGTTTTGTATGTGATATTTATTAGATGAATTTTTAGGTTACGTTAGACGAAAAAGCTAAAAGCAAAATTTTTTTTTTTATTGTTTCAAAAATATTTGTGACATATATCCCATAATATGATACTCCATATTGTTTGGCAACTAAAATAAACAAATAGTTGTACATATTACTGTCCAAAAAAAAAAATACGAATTTATACTTTGTGGTTTGGTTAAGTCTTAAAATTATTTATCCAAAAAAATTTATTTTATATTAACCTAATGTGAAACTCTTTTAATTACGTGTAAAATTAACTTCGACACTATAGAAATATGCAGTAAAACTTACATCAAAATCTTAACAACACAAAAAATATAATTTAGAACTAGTATACAAGTAGCTAGGATAAGTCTTGTACGTTGAAGTTATCAATATGAAATTTGAAACACAATTGTACATATAGTGGCCCTGAGATGGACTTTTTTGCTCCATTAAAATATCTCAAATGATTAAGATGATGTTAGTATGCGATTCCGTGAAATATGTTCGCGCACTCTTACTTTTTGAAATTGTAATATCTACATCTAGCCTTTGCGTCATACAAGTTATCTCATACAAGTCAAATAAGCACTCATATGCAGTCGAATATACAACAAACATTTGCGTTTAAAACTGTATAACAGACACAGTATTTGATTGGAGCCTAATATATATTTTATACAATATATATATATTTTTTTTATTATATTCCATATAGCGTGTATGGTGCAGTAGTAGAAACCTTGATTATCAGAAACGCTCGTGATGAAATTCCATACTGTAAAATCTATGTTACTTTAGCAAAACCCTGGATTAATAATATATGTCAATACTTTATTTCCATTTTCTTAAATAACCTCAATGTCCGCGCGAAGAAAGTCATGCCCACACCTAGTTATACGATTCGATCTGATCTGAATGAAGAAGTTATATTTCAAGTAATTTTAAATTAGGTAGTCATCTTAATTTTTCCAACCATTTTGTAATTATTTTTGCTTAATTAACCTGTTCGATAACTTTGGTGCCATCGAAATTACTTGAGTTCCACTTGAGGTTGTTATCGGATCATATCTACGTTATCCAGTAGTTAGTGGTTAGTAGCTATCAGTATTTTTGTGTATACTGCTAATTTTGAAAATCGACAAAATGCTTTTCAAATAATTCGCTAATCTTGAAGAAAAGATTATCGAAGGAAAACTTAAATTCTTAAACATTTAAAACGCGTTATGGAATATTTAGCAGTGAACAAAAACTAACGGTGTTAATTTTTTAACATATTATTTACATAAGTATAAAAATGTAAAGCCATTTAATGATGTGTATATAAGTACCTATGTATTCGTTTTTTATTTCTAGTTGATAATAAAATTTATTACAGTCTGCAAGAATACTATTTATCGTCTGACTAGTATTTTGGTCGACTGTAAAAGATTGGCCTCTTAACAATAAATCCGTCACATGTATCAACTGAGAACATTACAATTTATACATTAATAAATAAATAATGATCTGGAAAAGAGTCAACGCTAGATTCTATCTATTACCTATACGTAAGTAATAGTATCATAATATTATTTTGCCTGATTTATGTGCAGTCATTGACACAAGAGCGCACAAGCTGTAAATCAAGAGGGACGAAGAGACCTTTTAATGGAGAAAATTAAATTACTTGATATAAGTGGCGTTTTAGTATTGCTTGAAGTGCAGCATTGGTGGGACATATCAAAATGAGTGCTAAATATGCGAGTTATTAGGAAAATGTTTATGCGCACATCAAAGGGAATAGAAAACATTATGCGTGGTGGTTGCACGGTAATCACCGAATTTAAAAGTCTATTTAGAACATCGGTAATTAATTAGGTAATTAAAAAAATTAGGTAATTAAAAACTGCATCGGAAAATATTTTACATAACTTCATGAAATCTCCTAATAAAAAAATATTTTTTACTAGGAGGTTTCATGACGTTATGTAATGGACTAAATTCCTAATCAAACATGCTTCTCTATCTTTAACATTGAAACATATTGTCAACTTGATTTCATCAACGATCTATTAAAAAAAAGAAAAACGTCGTTATAAATGGGTGAAGCCTTATTGCAGTTGGCATACGCTTCTGATACAAGTGAGGCAAAGTTTGGCTATGACTTTTGTTCACGCGTATCGGTTGGATCATCCTTCAGTGTACATTAGATATTATTTTCACTTTCACCAAAAATAGCTTTTTATAGGCTTCCTAACAAGATCACATTCACTTAACATACTTTAAAACGACATGCCAATTCCATTTTTCCTTTTGCAACATCTAATTACTTCCGGCGATTCACACAGATATGGAAATCCTATTGTGAACCATAATAATTTTTACAAATTAAATTTAAATAAACTCTTCCGCCCTGGCGTCGGGCGAAATTGTGTTAGACAATCTGAGCTAGACTCATTAATCATGCTAAGAAAGCGAGCAACTTTTACAGTGTTTATGATTAATAGCAGAAAAATAAAGTATTATTTCAAAGCGCGATGTCATTCTCGGCGGCACCGGTCATTACTTACTTGCATTTATATTTTTTAGAGCTTTTAATCTATTTTGCAGTATACCGAACTTAATGGAAGGTATCTAAGGAAAGATTTGATTGAAGCGCTTTCTTTCTTTGCCCAAAATTTTGATGGTTTGTTTAGGTTGTTTTCAAATTGTAAGTAGCAAATACCCTCTACTGTTACATAATATCATAAAATATCTTTTAAAAAACCAACTTCAGAAAAGGAGAAAAGTACTAAAAAGTAAAAAATAATTAACTCAAAATATGTACCTACTTATTCGCAATAAATAACTAACTTATTTATGAAGTTGGTACCAGTACTGGCGACCAACTTAAACCAGAATAAACATAAACACTCAAGAAGTAAACAGATGCTAAGTAAGTTAACGAGACGCTAACCAAGATCATATGAAGCTCTGGATCTTAAAGTAAGTGTTTGTGGAATAAGGAAAGGCTTTTTAGTGATCGTCTACTTGTATAAATTTAACGTAACTATTCCGTTTTACTTAAACTTGCTCTTCTTGTGATTATTATATTCCTAGATTCTGCTTAACTTAAACTTGCTCTTTTTGTGACTATTATGTTCTGAAACTCTGTTTACCTTAAACTTATTTTACTTATGACTATTATATTCCGAGACTATATAACTTAAACTTGCTGTTCTTGTGACTATTATGTTCCGAGACTCTGCTGTTCTTGTGAGCGATACTAACAGCAACATTTACTTTATCACTTCGTAGACAGGCGCTCGTAGACAGATCTACTTGGAGAAAGTCCGAAATGAGGGGTAGAACGGTTAACGTTTGTTGTTTTTGTTGCATATCAATTTGTGTTATGGAAAAAAATACATAATTTTTTGATTTGGTTTTAGAGATCCATATCTCAAAAGAAGAAAACGGAACCCTTATAAGTTCACTCACATCCTCTAAAACTGTTGACATGGGAAGTAAAAACTTAGCATGGTAATAAAACATATGAACAGGTACAAAATTTAATAGCTAAAACTCAGATATGTTGACTTTGAAATTTTAGGAGAGGGTAAATAGAGTAATTTTTTTTTAATTCCCTGTGTAACGGGGGTATTTTGGGAAGAGCTGGTTATAAAGATTTTAAAGATATTTTTTCTTAATTTTTGGTATTATATCTGTTGACATCTAATAGAAAATATACAAAAAACATGTCCTCTCATGTCCTCTCACAGGGGGGGGGGCCTTATTTCCAGAACTAATCAACCAAAAATTAAGAAAAAAAACAGGTCTTTGGAAGCTCATGTAAAGATTGTAGGAAAACTACAACCATGACTCTAGATGTCATAATTGTTTAAATATACGTCATGTTTTTCCGCATATGAAAGCTACAGTAGGCCTTTCATTTATATTTATCTACATCCATAACCGATATTCTAAAAATCTTACGATGTAAAAATTTGGAATTTGGCATAATAAAACATCTTAACAACCCACATATTTTGCACTAGCTAACTTTTTCAAATTAGATATAAGGATTAAAGAAACAAATAGGCACCATGTACATGAAGGTCGAAGTTTTTATTTTTATTTTATTTATTACGTGGAATATCGTTTAAAAGGACTTGTTATGACGAATACAAAAGTATTTTTTCATAATTTTGAATTACATATTTTAAAATATATACCAAAAATATGCGAGAATACATCATTTCGAAACCAATAAGCCAAAAGTAATGAAAAAAGGAGTTGATAAAATCTGACTACAAAATTACTGGAAAATAATAGCGGTTATTTCAGATATTTTAGTAAAATATGCACAACTTTTTACACCTGTGAAAAATGTAGCAGGCAATATATTTACGTCTTGAAAAATTCACATTTGTAATTAATTTACGGCCTTTGACGATGCGACGCACCGCGGCGACCCGGGTTCGATTCCTGGCCGTTCGTCGAACGGGGCTGGACTGGTGTTGTGATTGGCTGTAAGAGATTGCTCTTGTAGCAATAAGTCCGCCATATGTATGAATTAGATACATTAAAGTAGATAAATAAATAAATAAATAATTTAACATATACACTATGTACCTTTAAATGTTAATAAATCCCTAAATGTACACTGAACCCGCGTAATGCGAATTCTAGTCATTCGTGGCATGATATTATGTAGATATTATTCGAAACGAAAATCGGAAAACTATATCTGAAAACATACTATAGTAAGACTTATATTTTAATAGTTTATAAACTATGTAACTCGGAAAACATTAGTATATAATCAGACCTAAATACTTGACTGATAACTAGCACAATTTACAAAAATAAACAGAACCAGCTAAAAGTTTAAACTTGTTCCACTTCACAATTTTTTGCTTCGAAGCAGATTGAAATATATTTAGTATATATAGTTGGAATTTCATTTAACTCATTATCTTAGAATACTTTTGTGAGAAATGTAATAAAAGATATTTTTCTATGCTTAGGGTTAATTAGCTGGATGTGCAAGTATTTTTATTTATCGGGGTACAATAGACACACATCGATATCCAAGAAAAATGATGTAAAATTTCTGAAGCAAAATTTGCGCGTACCTGTCCCAAACACTATATATTTTGCACGTTTTATATTAATTTACCATGCATGAAAGCTTTATGTCTCGTAACCAAAAATGATGTAGTCGATCTGCCTTACCAATGAGCGGGTTTCACCCTCGGTTGCTGCTCAATCAACTATTGCTTTTATTTGACACTGTAACCCTTCCAGGATGGACTCCGTAACGCTGGACTACGCAATTTAATGGAGCTACATTTGCTGCGGGAAACCAAATGTAGCTCCATGCAATTTCGGACGAAATATTAAGCCCGCATTTAACGGCAGGAGACTAAATTATGCAACATACTTGCGTAATCTTCAGCTGATATTCCATTTGCTTTTATCATGCGTACCGCCGATAAACTTCATTCACGTAATGTAGAATTTTATCAAGTGCACCTATAGATTTGTGATGAGAACACGTAAAAGTTAATTAATGAAATAATTATATTAAAATATGTACAAATGTGACTTTTACATAATGCAAAATAAATAATTTAATTTGAAAAGAAATTAAAGGATAATTTAATAAATTAGGGAAGTTTAATTGTCTTTAGCATCGTGCTTAAAATAAATAAAAAATGTGAAAGAAACTAATTTAAATAAAATATTGAGATAATTTGATTGTTTTGATAATATAAATATTGAAATGATGCATTTTTAAAAAACTGCTAGAAATGGTGTATTTATAATTTGAAATCTATTGAAAATCAATCATAGACTGCTGTCAAAGAAATTAAAAAGTATAAAGGGCACAATAGACGAAAAATATGTATCAACAAGTCAATAAAGTGCTTACGTTGAAATTACAGAAAAACTTTTCAGTAATTCAGTGCACTACAAATATTTGGTTCGATTAAATTGTCAGTAAAAAGTAGCTAGCCGACACATAAAATTTGAACTAAAATTTAGTGGAATGAGGTTACCTCTCTGCAAATCGATTCCGAACATTATACATGAATTATATTATTCTATTTACACTTGAATTACACAAGCACGAAGCACCCTTGTAGACTTCCGCAGTAAAATGAATATTCCTTATAATTTCCTCATCCGCCACTTTCCGTCACCAGGTTAACAGTCTATAGTTTCAGACATATACGCATGAATGCTTTTCTCATAGACGATTCATATGCGGAACTAAATAAATAGCTATCAAAATAAAATACACTAAAGTGGAAATGAACAATTTTCCGCACATTCCATCACGTAGGGTATCATTGGCCAGACCTTTAAAAATGTAGGTTAAAAGTGATGTACATTATGGGATATATTTCCCTTTAATTTTTCAGTCATACTTGTGAACAATTAAAGGAAAATTATATAATAGCATTTAATTACAACTTTGAAATGATAACATTTCTTTAAATAAAACAGAGTATGAATAGATTGTATTTTTGTTGAATTTCTCAGGGTACGATAGACAGACATCGAATTTTACTATATATAGAGAAATGGATGAACTTTAATTTTGTTTATTTTCGTAATATTTGAATCCGAACATTTTTGAAGTTTAAAACAATAAAACAAACATTTGGCAATAATATATTGGAACAAATAATGGGCAACAAATGATTCTATGGCCATTTTGGGCGCAATTTTTTACGACGTCCTCACTTAAAATAAACTGCATTACCGCTCGACTCAACAACTCCGGAGCGCGAACTTGTCGAATAAATTCGAGAGCTGTTATATATGGCACATGTTATATTTGGATAAGGAAAATTTTCGTCTGCATATTTATGCGGAATACAAATTTCAAACTGAAGTTGATGGGGAAGTTAATATTGTTTAACTTCGTAATCGATATGAACTTATGATATTAGAAATTTTCGAGAGGGCAATATTAGACCTTGAACTTAAATAAATGATGTTATTCTTTTATAAGTTCTGATCGAAAAAGTGAATAGAACTTTTGATGCAAAATATATTTTATGCGCTCAATACTGCATATACTTTAATTAATTCAAATCCCACCTTGAAGTATAGAACTTGAAACTTCTTTTTCCGCTGTGTAAATCGATTTATGTAGTGTTAAAAATATGCGCAATAATGTAAAGCAGTGGACACGCCGTTCTTTCATCGAGTATTTTTCATAAACTTATTAAATGGGGTCTAGACGTATAAAAATATAAAGTGCACACCTTACACCTTGAAGCAAAATAGTAGAGGTTTGTGCGTAGTGTTTATTTAATTACAAATTGTAAATATGTGTGTAAGAGTATAAAATATATAAAATAGACTACGACGTATGAAAGAATACAAGGATTGAGCAATAACGCAATAACATAATTAAGTTTATAACGTGAGTTCAATGTATCGAGTAGATCAATCAATTGTTCATTCAGTGTAAATAAAATTCACTTCAAATATTTATTTGTGTATGCAATAACTTCGATACAAAGTACACATCGTTTAGTTATGACTATAGGAACAATCTCTTCCATTCCATAATAATAAATTTTAAATAATTAGTTTTTACGAAGACTGTAAGAGATGTCGCAATATAAATTATAAGGCATATAGAAAATAAAACCGGTCAAGCACAAGTGGAACTCTCACTAGAATTCTGTACACATTTAGGCATTTATAAACATTTAATGGTATAAATTATTACTATCAAACTATTTACAAAATTTAAATTTTTTAGAACGAAAATATACTGTAAAATGTAAGTTAGTAGGATATTGATAGAATATACGTGTATATATATATATATATATATATATATATATATATATAGGTAAAGAAAGCTAGGGTCACAAAATGATGATCTGTCACAATGATACGAAATTGAATTTACATTGAGCCATGAAAACTGATTATTTATAATTTTTGTAAAAATATAATAATCAGACACCGGATTCCGAAAAATTATATCTATTATTATTTATTATTAAGAAATAAGAATCAGACAAATTAGAATCAAAATACATTAGTCAATATATAAGGTAGGGAAAACGACGTTTAACAACTGTCTCGTTGTGAATTTTTTTATAAATATCTAACTGCCGAAGTAGATACACCAATGACGAAGGCCCGTAAAGTATGTGTCTTTATTGTATTTATAACCTGGCTTACTCGTATTTTGGGCTCTCGGTGAATAGTTGGGTTTTTCTTGAAAATGTTATTGTACTGGTATAGTACAAAAAGAATTTTCAGATTCACAAATTTCCCCTTTATCTTAAATCTACATTATGATTACCTATTATAAATATATCGCTTTCTATGATTTACAGCTTAATTTCTGTATCTTGGAAAATTATTCTTGAATATATTATAAACTATGTAAAATCCAATAAATTCCACTACATAAGACTTTAAATCTCCCGAACTATACATTCAAAGTTATAATTTCTATAGCCACATAGAACCAATATTAAACTGTGCTTCAAATCCATAGCTCGTTTTGGGTATTTAATATTGGTATGGAAAATTCTAAAATAGAGAAAAAATACATTTCATTCGATGTTTTCAATTTCCTTATATCGAATCTATATATTTTGTATTAAATTAATATTTTAGTTGAACAATTTCCAATCTAAAATATTATTTCCACGCGCGTCTTTATTTAGAACATAGTATTCAATCAAGAGAGAGTAAACAAGCTGAGCTGAGTGTTTTTGTTATGTAAATGTCTCACAAGAAATTTCCATTTACAAACGCAATTAAAAAGAAACTATTTATAAATTATCATCAAAACAGCACAAAGAATTATTAAATATAATGGATACATTCAAGAGTATATATTATTCCTACGAGTATTTACAAGTTTTAATTTTTCACGACCTAAATGTATTGCCTACTACATCTGTTACAGGCGTTAATACATAGTGAACATTTGCTGCATGATAAAATCTAGGATTGCATAGACTTCTAAAGACCTATTTTTCATAATTTTAATTATTCTGAATCTAAAGGGGAGTGGAACATTTGCGTACTTTCCAGTATATCTCTGAAGATGAACCTGACATTACAAAAAATGTTTTTGACATCCTTACAATTAGATCTTTCAGACGATACTCCACACTGTATGTGAAATGAAAAGAAAAAAAATGTCGAGTGCTTAGTGTGCCCCCCCTAACATTTCCAGATATTTATATATTTCTAAATTTATAAAATAGTAATTGAATTATGTGCAATTTAATACGTTTTAATAATACGTATATTAAAGTAACCGGTAAAGGTCCATATAATATTGGGCCCAGGTGTTACAAGAATAAAAATAACACTGTTATATACAGAAAATGAAAAAAATAGGCTTCTTAAAAGTTTCATCAAAATCTTCAATCAAAGGAATGAGAAATCTTGTACAATTTTATGAAAAGTTAGGTTGTTTTTCATAACAGATTTTAAATAGAATTTCTAAGGGATTCTATGAACTAGCGAGATAAAACAAAGTGCAGATTGTGTCTCGTTATATCCTCCATTCACAAATGTACCATATTAATCCACAATACTAACAGGCAAAACAGGGTCGTCGAAAAAAGTTACGTAAACCTCGATAAGAGGAAAAAAACCATTCATTCTGACGATAATAGAACCATTGTCAATGTTTGTTAACAATTGAATTAAATAATTTAGGCAATGGTTACACGTTAAAGAAAATAAGAGGCATAGATTATTTATTTAATCGTTTCTAAAAAGTTATTATATATTCTCCAATTTTTTTGCTATTTTTATTTCCAATTAATAATTCTTTATATTTTAAAAATACAAAATATGTGCATTTATGCAGTTAGGTTTTTTATTTCGTATTATGGTTACAAATTGTAATTCCATTTTTTCCTCTTTCCTGATTATCAATTACAGAATTGTTTGGTTTTTTATATTTGTAAAATATTAAGTTTTTTAAAATTATGTTTTGTCTCTGTTACGTAAGGGCCCATTTTTGCCCGTCTTCTTTCTTCGTCAATCGATTTTTGAGAAGAACGTCTTTGATAAACAGATGAACACACACGTGTTTGATTTTATAAGGATTCCGTTTTTCCTTTTCGAAAATTATTCTCGGTTAAGTGCATGTTATTTCAATAAGATTATAGTTAAATACACAGCAACTTGATATGAAAAATATTTATCTAAATTTTGAACTCCCATAAATAAAAAATATATGAAATAGCTCCAATAAATAAAAAATATTATGCATATTTTGAACTTACATATAGCTTAGTTATATGAAAAATATCTATCCATATTTTAAATTCTAACTTTGATTCTTAGTATTAAGATTTATATAAATGTTTAAGTACGAACAGAATACGTTCAATGAAGGTTTCGTACATAGTTAGGTTCATATAAGCATTTAATGGCAAATAATATTTCTATTAAACTTCATATTATATTTCATCATGTATATTGCCTAATACATAGCCCAAAAATATTTATAATACAATTTCTAAAAATCTCATAGAATTTACAATTATTTCCATAGTTATATGAGTTGAGTTTAAGAAAATTCCTAGTAGCTCTGTTTTTTTTTCAATATTTTGTAACTTTTTTGGGGGAGAGGCGACAATGCATTTAAGGGGACACTTCCACGGAAATATTTTTAAGTATTATTTATTGAAATCAATGTGGGTTAACATTCCTTGCCGCTATTAAAAAAGTCAAGGTTTTTATAAAAAAAAAACCACCTTTATATTTCCAACAATATCTTCAGAACTATCTAAAATGAAGTTTTAAAAAATTTTAATGATTTTATTTTATTAATACTTCAAAGTGGAATAAATTCGGACATAACTTCCAATAAGGCATCACGTGTCTGCTTCTGTCACGTATATTAGTGACAACGACCTTGACGTTATATATATCTATATATATATATATATATATATATATAGATATATGTATATATATATATATATATAGTGACAGTGTATCGTGATGTATTTTCTCTGATAACAAGTTCTATTCCAAAAAAAAAACAAAATGTACCAATGCTCTACGGAATATAATAGAAAATGTAGGTATTGTGTTAAAATATAAAATAATTATTGATGAAATATACACATTATATATTAGGTTCCATAGGGGATGATTTCTAGATTTTACTGCCTTTCAATGCATACTTGAATTAAACATTAGGACTACGCGACGTATTCGTGAAGGTAAAGCAAATTTACAAAATAAGAGTGCGTAGTCACAGAATTCAATAACTATATATATATATATATATATATATATATATATATATATATATATATATATATATAATAACAGTATCATAACTACGGAACAGTTTTAGGTAACAAAATGAAATACGTTAGTCTCAGGATTAATGCTTATGTAAAATTCAAGTTAATAGTTTTACCAGTATTCGATTTAATTCTGTATGTACAAACATATTGCCAGACAGATAAACACACAAAATTATTTTTAAAATTAGATTCGATTTAGTAAACGAGTATCGAAACAGGAGAAGAGTATAAAAGCTACAGAAACTTCAGTTTTATTAATATTTATTGATTATCTTCAGATATTCTCTAAATTTAAAAACTTTAATTTAATATCTGCTACAAAAACTGCCACAAATTATGAAATAATTGACAGAAAGACCGTAATTTATATTTTCTTTTTTAAATAGAACGCCTAGAAGCTTTGGCAAAACTTTAATTAGTTTTATTTATGAAACGACTAAATAATACTCCGAAATTGTATATTTTCCGTATTCTAAAACTGTCAAAAGTGTTGTTATAAATGTCTTTAAGAGCTTACTGTCTTATTTACTTAAAATTCACAAATAATACATCCTCGCTTAAGGGGCATTTCCCATCTACGATATTGAGTATACAAGGACAAATACCTTTGAAACTTTCCTAATTTACATCTCTATAATGTGATTCAGTAACAATGTTATAAATAAATGAAAGTGAGCTAAAAATTCCATTACCATCCGTCCAAGCTTTGAATTATATTATATTATACAAATGTAAAGTAAGAGTTCGTAAATCCTTGACTGACTTACAAACAGACTTAGTTGAAGGATGATATTATTTACGTTGAAAGAGACAAAAAACATACAAAATCCTTCTTTTCAACCGACTTAAACTAAAAACGTTTTTAGTTGACCTATACGATTTTTTAGTACTTAAATACTATTATCTGCATTCACAACACATTAAGAAAGTCTTTTTGTTCTGCATCTGAGGACTAAATTAATTAATTTATATTAAATTTACTTCTGATGCGGAAGGCAGTTACATTATATTAATTATTGCATTATAACCACTTTAGTTACACAGCTAGATTCATTTAAAATACAGCGTGGAACAAGTTATACATGTTCTAAGTTTGACTGAAGTATGATGTCATTATATCGATATGCAAATCTGATGTAACGTGATATTATTGACGAATCTTGAAATATCTTTAAAATGAGATATATGCATGTCTTGACTAACGTCATGACTTGAGAGTAACTGGAATTTTTGTCGCACGTAAGTATTCAAAATATTTGCTTCTGGTAGCTGTTACTTTGAAAAAAAACTAAACCATCAACCAAGTCATTGTTTGATTATGAGTTTTGAAGATGAACAATGGAATTCCTTAACGGGTGGTAATAAAACAACCGTGATTCAAGATATTTACTGTTGGTAGCTGTTACTTTACAAAATGTCAGACCTGATGATGAGTTCTGGATATGGACAATATAACTTCTTAACAAATGGTAGTAAATCAACGGCCATTCAAAATATTCACTACAGATAGATATTTTGATACAACTACACTATCAGCAAGACCAGGGTCTGATGACGAGTTCTAGAGATGAACAATGGAATTTCTTAACGGGTGGTAGTAAATCAACGGTGATTCAAGATACTTGCTGCTGTTGGCTGTTACTTTGCACAATAACTATAGTTATCGTTGCACAATAACCCTCGACCAGGTCAAAGTCTCATGATAAGTTCTAGAGATAAACAATATAACACTTTAACGGATGGTAGTAAATCAATCGTGATTCAACATGTCTGCTACTTTCACCTTTGTGTTTCTTTCTCTACAGTTTTATCCCTTACTATACACTTACAAATCGAGGTTTAGATCGCCAAAAGGATTTTAATTTCTGTCACCTGCGTGAAATGCCCGCACAATTTTTAGTAGTACCTACCACAATCGTCAAAGAAGTTTTATTTCAACCGCACTCATCGGTTTTTTTTATTTTTCCATGTCCGTCTGCCTGTCTACTCGCCAGTAGGTCACAGCCCTTTTCCTCGCAGGCTATTAATGATATAACGCTGAAATTTGGAATGGTCATACTTATTTGTAACGATTTTTTACGACTTAATTTAATTTCTTAAAATAAAACGTAGAATACGTGACCCACCTTGAGGAAAGCCACAAATGAAATAAGTTGGCTTAAAACATGGACTGGAAATACGTGAATTCGTGCAGGTGGAAAATCGTTTTCACTTAACGATTTTGTTCACGTTACTCCAAGAGGAATATATTTTCGTATTGATTAACCTAATAATAATAGGAAGTATAATAAAAAAAAGAAACAAGAAGAACATCACTCACTTAAAATAAATTATAATTGTTAAGACTACGCGTCAATTATGACTCGTAAAGGTGAGACTTGTACAATATCGATAAATAATATCGGTAAATATTGCTCGATTATATTTGACGTTTTCGATAATTTTACACTTCAAATATATGATTCCCGACAAAGTGATAATCTAGCTTGCTGTAAATAACTTACGTAATTGTTTTGTAAAATATTGGTGAACAACGCTATATTAAAAAATTAATAAATTTCGTGAACAATCATTTTAAAGCGGAAACTTAAAAACAATATTAGGTTTTCTTATAGGTTTCCTTGATATTACTGTAAAACATTAAATTATTATCCATAGTTACACCGAGATCTCACACGGATGAAACTCTTTCGAGCGTAGTTCCGTTTAGCTCGTAAATGTGCACAAGCGGGATACACAAGCGAGAGTAAGTCATCATTATGCATTTTCTCACATTAATTTATAGCTTATTTTTCCGACTCTGCTATAATATTCAGTCAATCTTCCGTTGGAACAGCCCAAAAGAGATTATGATGCCTAACAAGAGCTTTAAATCATCGGCGAACAGAAGGCAGCGAGCAGTGCTGGTAACTGACTGGTATGTCATTTATAATAATCAGAAACAATAACAAATTGTTTTGTTAAAACTGAAATACTACTTTGACTGATTCCACTAACTGACAAACTACTAATTTTACTAATCTTTATATCTAGATTTAGTAATAAAACCGGGATTCAAAATAACCAAAAGAGAGGTATTATTTACAAAGCTGAAAATAATTGAAAAATTTTACTAGAATGGTAAATATTCCAACCTCCAATAATTTTACTAATAATTATTAAAAATAATATAATTAATATAATTTCAGTATAGCAGACCACTTTTAGCAAGTAAAAGAATATATTTAAATAATTTAATTCCTTCCATCCCCTCCCATTTTCCCATAGTCTTGAATCATTTGACTTGAAACAATATTAATGGTAGTATGTAGTATTAAATGTGGTAGTATTAAAATATGAATGGAGATAACATGTGTCTACAGATATACTGTTCATGGATTCCCGTATATTATCATTAATTATTGTGGAATTTATACCCTACAATTAACGAAAAATTAAATAAGACAGTTTCGACATTTTAACATTAATATCATAACAGCATATTGGCAAAACTTTGCTTTTTCTCACTAATTATATAAAACTCACCAACTGCCATATGCCTTCGCCCACGATTAGAATTGTAGCTGGGAATAAGTAAGGGAAACGAGTATGACCAACTTTAGAGAGACATCCACTCTGTTTTGTATTATATTTATAATTGAATTTGATCAACAAGCTCCGTTTTAAAGTGAGTATGCAATAATGGCTTAGTTTCGTACCTTAATCTCCATCAAGCATGTGTATGCATTATCAAGTTCTAGTGATGCGCGTACGTGTTTTCAATGCTTTTAACCTCTCACTGACCGGATATCTGACTGTAGTTTACAATGCTTATAGCACTATTGATATTTTGTGCACTTTTAAGCTCTTGTTTTTTAATTCGAAAAAGATGTCACTCGGTCCATGTACAATATAATTTAAAGCTTTATGCTGAAGAAAATCCAAAAAAGACTCATTCAGTTTTTTTGCTATAGAATTGAACAAATATTATCCACGCATGTTTTCCTCTTTGTTCATTTTGGATATGGTCAAATACAACCATTTGGAAGTAAGCAAAGACTAATATTGCTTGTCAACATTGATGATCAATCGGTGCTTTAATTGGTATGTGGCTTTAATTGGTATATACTCACAATTTATTTTGTGTTCTGTACTCTTTACTTCGTTACTTTAGTAACATGTAATTGTAACTTTCAATAATTCATTTATACAAATTAAAATGAAAATCTCTACTGTTTTCCATTTTTTCGCTTTTACAACTATTATACGTTTCTAAGCTCACATAGAAGCACTCTTTTGTAATTTGTAAAATATATGTATTAAGATCTTAATAATAAAACATCCGTAAACAATTTCCCAATATATTTCTTGACTAACGTTTTCAAGAAATTTCAAATCTTCCTATCTTTATCACCACATTTTATGTTTTATATGGAATAAAGAAACAAGTTGAAAAAATATTACCCCCTTTTCATGTTAATTATACATAATTACTAGCTTTTAATTCATTTTAAAAGAAACAATTATATATTGATATTTTTAAGTTACAGGAAAATATGCACAACGTCAAGTAGAGTAAAATTATTATTGTATGTAAAACGGAAGCCAATGAGAATGATGTCAATAAATATTTGCCAAACGGTATTTGTTTCCATATTATTCCTTTCTTTATTTTTCTGTCGTTTCTTATCCCATATTATTCCATAATTATTTATCCACTGTAATAATATAAAATGAAATAATTATATTTTTAAAGTATTAGCATATTTATCTGAGCATAATAAATGAAATAAACTAATATATTTCAATATTTTAAAATGAGCAATGACTCTTTGATTAATTTTTCTTTTCCTCAAAAATTCTTTCTGTAACGAAATTCGATTCAAATATGTAAGTTTATGCATAAACCACATGACATAATATTTAGTTGTTAAGATAATATTTCATTATTTTGGAGTAATATTAACTTGATATTTTAACAAAACTTCTTTTAATTTCTATTGAATTTCATTAACTTTTCCATATTTAGTGTATTATTTTAATACTAAAAAGACTTATTTATCAAACCACTTAAACACATAATTGTATTAAATACGAATAATATCACACCGAAAAAGAAGTCGAACATCGCAACATTAAAATGCATCATAACTTCCTTCTGAAATACTCCGTAAATTTTTAAAATTCTTTGGCGTAATATCCTTACGTATCATTTTGAGTATTTTGCTATAACGCTATTCAATTAACTTTCATATTAATTTTACGCTATCCGAAGCCAAGTTCTGCATAAAGTTATCGTTAAAATATACCATTTTCCCCCCAAAATAATGAAGAACCATAAAAAAATTAATAACTAACGCTTTACTATATTCATTAAGTAATATGTTTTGCATACTGCTAAAACAGTTATTGATTTAAGTAATAAGCATAGTCTTCTAAAAAACAATGGCTTACTGAAAAAAGCGTCCTAGTGCTAGTCTGGCTCCCGTTTCTATTGTTTGAAATGGAACAAATATTTAGTAATGAAGCAGGGCTGCATATATATTATCATTAATGTCTCAAAAATTACAATATATAAAATCGTTCTTATAGTTTTTCCACAAACTTTGTGCATATTTATAAAAACCGTATTTTTATCGTAAATTTCGTTTCAATATTTTCAAAAATGAAAAGCGGTGAGAATTTTTTTTCCTTATTTGATGATGTACTTAATAGATTTACCATCTAAAATTACGAAAAAAAAATATTTCAGAGACCATTATTAATAACCCTTTTAAATGACACTCCGCAATATCTAATGAATTTAAAAAAACTGTGTACTATTAAGATATGTGCGGATTAAAAGGCTTTACTGCCATGCCTCATTTCATGGGCCTTCATCAAGCAATTTCAGAAAAATACCGGCTGCACAGGTGGTCAGACGGACACTTGAGTAATCTAACGAGGGTCTTATTTTTGCTTTTATGGTTTTACACAACCGGTCCTGCCAGTTAGTAGAAATTCGTATATATATTAATACCGCTAAACAAATTCAGATGTAGTCTTAAAAAGTTAGTGAAATTAACAGACATTCAGTAGAATATTTTTAATATAAATTATACATTCATTTGGTTTACTTTATCTACATCTGTGATATGGTACAGATATGTTGTGGAACCTGTAGTTATGCTGTATGTTACGTTCTGATGAATAGCAAGTCTAAATAGGTGTTTTGATTGTTTAAAGTTATAGAGAGAATTCACATCTTTTATAATATTTCGTTGTTAGGTCACACTAATTAGATTCATATGACGTAAAGAACAAGCCATGTAAAAATATTACATGACGTTTAAATTTGCATTTGAAAAGCCTAAGCTAGACAAGATGAAAACTATCTTCCTTCAGAGAAAATATTATCCAACTAAAATGTTAAAAATATTGTTCAACTGTAATATTAAAAATATTGTTCAACTATGATGTTAAAAACATTGTTCATTCTTTCACGAGAAAAATATTGTTCAACTGTAATGTTGAAAATAGTGTTCAATGTTCCATGAGAAAGAATTAGTCTTAAATAAAACGTAATGTGACGAATGGATAGATGGACAGATTGACATAGGAAATAAGAGTTTGGTTTTTACCATTCGACTAAGCAAACTTAAGATCAATTTTTGTCCGTAGCTGAATACGCTTGAAGTAAATTAAATAAAATGTTCCTCCAGAAATTGTGAATTGCATTTGCATACCTAGTGGTGAAACTGCACGTAATAAAAAATTAATTTGTGTGAAAAGTTGTTTGTTGACTATTCTTAGTGAAAGTTTCTATTTTAATACAGCTTTCATTCTCTTTGAAGAAAAAAGTAATTCGATGCAAGAGGATAGGAGAAAGAACATCGAAATCTTTTACAGCAAGTGTTTTAGATTCTTTACGTATAAGTTTCCGATGTAAATATTTCAATAAACAACGCACATTTTCATACTATATTATAGAAAGAATCGAACTGAAAATAGTTTTACAACCTTTTTAAATACCAATGAAATTTATATCCTTATTAAATAATAAATGGTATTAGAGAAAGTAAAGATATTAACTATGATAATCAAATATTTTATCGAGCACTGTAGTAAGCAGCGTAGTATGTTACGAAGTGCAAACTGTGTAATTTGATTATTTACGAATAATACTAAAGTCAAGCTGTTACTTCCAGAATTCAAATTAATAAATTATCACTACAGAATCTAAACGTCTAAGTGAACTCGAATTTGGTAGTTAGTATTTTCATTTTCATTATAATTATCAACGAGAACTTTAATCTTCTGAACTATGACTATTAAATAAAAAAATATCATTTGCTTATTCGCCCAAGTTTATACACACATTTAAGGAAATTGAAGGTAACAATCGACATCGTCCGGAAAGCGAAGTTTTACTTTTCTTATTCTACTAAACACTTCTGGTAACAAGTTTGTTTCCAGAAGAAACGATCGTCTGCATAACCCGCCACTGGTGACGTATATGTCTGTCAGACCGGGCGATTCGATATAGTCGAATTACTCTTTCATCTAGCATTAATTAGTGTTGTGATTTCGAATAGATGCCTTATTGCGCATCCTCCGTCGCCAGTCCTTGCCACAGCGGCGACGCGGGCGCACGTTCCAGAGTTTTGGCACCAACACGATGCGTGAGATCGGCGTCACAAACTACGTAAGTCAAATGGTTATTTTTATTTTTTTTTATTTCACATGTTTGATAAGACTTAGTTATTATGATTACTTAGAAGTTATTTTTATTATGTTATTGTATTACTGTTATCGTTTTGCGTGTGTTTATCGATATTTCACAAAATAATATTTGCGTTGGTTTTTTTTTAAATTTATCTACCTATTTTGTTTCGGTATTTCTTATAAAATTTAACAGCATCATTCTCAAGCTCTTCTAAAGAAGCATTATCTGATGAGGACAGATTACAAACGTCATCGAACAGTGAAGCTGGAAGTGATAACAAACCTGAAAATCCCCACTTGATCAAATACACAATTCGGAGAGCGAAGAGGATTTGAGCGATCGAGAATCTTCAGGTAACAATAACTCGTCAATTTATTTGGGAAAGGACCAATCTACAAAATGGAGTAAGAATCCCCATCGCCAATCTGTTCTTAATAGAAGTTTCAATATTATAATGAACGAAGAAAGAGTGGCCATAGAGATCTGAACTAGTTCCTGAAACCAAAAATGTTGGAGAGAAAATTTTGTCCCCCGGAAAAAAGATTTGCTGCTCCCGATACATATAAAACTGAGAATGATAAAATAATTTATGAATGATGGAAATAAACGCGCTGAATAAAGAAGGACGAGGTTTTAAATGTCTCATCATCATATTTGGCACGACAGCCTAGAGTAGGCCAAGGCCTTCTGTTGGAGATTCTTCCAGGAGGTTCTACTATTCGCCTGGGTTTTCCAGTTCTTTATCCTGAGAATGTTAAAATTTTCTTCCACTGAATCGATCCATCTTAATTTTGGTCTACCTTTTCTACGAGTTGTTAGAGGTTTTGCCATGAAAACTTTCTTTACTGGGTTTTCGTCTTTCATTCTAGATACGTGGGCAGCCCAGTTCATTCTTTTTATTTTGATGGTTTTTATGACATCAGGCTCACCAAACAACCATAATAAACAACCAAAAATAGATTTCTGAGTTAAGACGTCTTCGCCAAATACCATTTTCCTTGACACCCCCAAAAATTCTCCTCAGAACCCTTCTTTCAAAGGCTGCTATTTTATTCTCTCCAGTTCTAGTCAAAGGCCAGGTTTCTGAACCATAGTTTAGAAGATTGTTAAAATGTTCAGCCCATCTTGAAAGAATTTCTTGTTTGTTAGCCAAAATTTCCCCTTGTTCATTTCGACAAAGAGTAGAACTTGGTTTAAAGTCAGAGCGACTACGATTAACCCTTTGATAGAATACTCTACATTCATTTAGGGTTTTAAGATTTTCAATTTTTTTTACGTTTTTTTCTTTAAAAGCTCTTTTCTTTGTTTTGTGAAGTCCTTTTCCCTCTTTCCTGGCTCTTTTATATCCTTCTGTATTGTTTCTGGTATTTCTATTTAGCATCTTTTTATATGCTTCATTCTTTTTCTTGGTAAATTCGGTACATTCATCATCATACCAGTCTTTATCTTTACTGTGTTTACTATTGCCATTTAAATGTCTACACCCAATTTTTCCTTCTTTATCTGAAGCTAAAGTGAAAGATAGTATTTTCTTTGGCCCTGACATAAGAAAATTGATGGAAGATACAACTTTCCATTGAAAATTAAGTGAAATTGAAGTAAAAGCCTGGAAATCTTTTAAGGTAGTATTGAAAGTAGTTATGAAGAAAATGATTGAAAAATGGGATGTGCGATAAGCATTAAACTTTACTTCCTTGGACTACTTTTCTGATAACTTGCTGTAAGTGATGAGTAAGGCAAAATATTTCATCAGAATTTCAAAGGGATAGAACGTCATTATCAGGGAAGGTGGAATAAAAGGATGATGGCAGATTATTGTTCTAAAACAAAATGATCTTAGTCGGACTTTTAAGCGTAAATCTCACAATCGTAGCTTTGATGAAAAAAAATAAGATATCACAAAAGTATTTAATATTTCTAATTTATTTATTAATGTCATTTGAATATATTTATAATATTTTAGTCAAGTAATTATTTTAGTCATGTAATTGTTTTTTTATTTAGTAAAGTTGGCTTTTTTACGATTTCATGCATAGGGCTTTTCCAAAAAAAACTGAGGGTGATGGGGAAAATCTGAGTACATATTTATAATTAGGCACCAAAATACTCTAAGATCAGCTATCAAAATAAGAATGAAAATTAAAATTTGCAGCCCTGTGTAATTGTGTGAAACATGAAATAAATTATTTAGTGAACTTCATTTAAAGCTATGAAAATTGTTATTAAAAATTTGTGACAAATTTCCAAAAATGAATGATGATTTGGTAAAATTGAGTCACACTTGATGAATTGATAATTTACACTTGATAAATTAAAAGATAATTTTACTAAATTTCAGGAAACTCTAAATGGAAGAAAAAAGAGTAGTCTATGGCAGTTCCCCTTACTTACGTCGAATGAAGCAGACTCTGCAGGAAAAGGAAGGAACATAATCATGAAAATCACATTCAGAGCAGATATTACCGACGGCGACTCGCGAGACAACGATCCAAGTACTAGTGATCTCTATCTACCGCCAGAAGATATGTCAGTGTGCGAGTTGTAAGTAGCGTCGTTTGAAACTCCTATTTCTGATTCGATGCTCTCTCTATTCACAAAGGTGCTTACGGCTGTACCTCTATAACGACAACCCTATTTTTTATTTAGAAGATGGTTTAAATACATTCTCATAGTTTTTTAGCTATCATTAATCATACTAAGCTAAAATAATTTAACTGCACTTCACCTACTTACAGAATAAGATTATTCTAACTATATCGCGAGCCATATGCGACACAGCGCGCTCGTCTCATGAGGCCTTTGCTTTCAAGAATATGTTCACCGTTCAGAAAAATTGCTAGAATAATCTTACTATTCCCCGGGGCTAGCAGACATACGGAGTTTACCAATGAAATAATGGTCGGATTATCTCAGCCAACACTAAACCTTTGCAGCAATGAAAAGTTTTCATGGGACCGATAATTGATACGCGGTGTCTTTTAAAACGTCCTTAATGAGAATGAGAGACTCAATTTTCTCTTAAATAATATTCTCTTAAATTATATTAATATTATTGTTAACTCGTATTTAAGCGGCGCGAATTATTTTTCAGAATGAAATAAACGTATTCATATAGGTACTCTGATAGGAAATGTGGACTCTACAAACAAAGTTATTGAGGAATTACTTGCCGAAATAAATCTAAGGTAGACGTACTTGCTTGAAATTGTTGTTGCGAGTTATTTTATTATAAATAAACCTGCCCAACACGATAAGTTGCATAAAGAAAATCATTCCCGGTTCATGTGCATGCATAAAAATAATATTTAACTACAAATTAATTGAGATTTCGGTACGAAGCATGGACATTCAAAAAATCATGCGTATAAACCTAAAAACATAGAAACTGCTGTGGCAGAAAGATAGAAAACTGACGGACGTACTGGCATAACGAAAATAAGGGTCATTTTTTTCACTGCATAGTTCTAATGTTTAATTACAAATTAAAAGATAATTTTAAATTATTTTGGATATATTAAAATGGAAAATTAATACTGACGAATTTCATTTGAAATACCAACTAAAAAATTAATCGGCATCATTCCATTTAAATGTCAAATATTTAATTAAATCATTGTTATTAAAATCGATACTTAAGTATGCAAAGTTCGTACAAAAAGCACGCAGCAGTGCAGGATGGTAATTTATTTTTACCACAGATTTACAATACTAATCGAACAATAACTAGCGAAAGCCATGACTGACATACTTTCATTTCTTTCTTTTCGTCGTTATTTGGAATAGTTCGAGCGTTGCACTTGTTTCCAGTGATTTCTTAACTCGAAACTGTCACCACGCCTTAACTTGCTGTATAGCCAGTACACTGTATTAAGAAACTGAATTATCAATCGTTTTTAACAGACTTTTAAAAAAAAGAGCTTCTCAATGCGACGCTATTTTTTGTGGACTTATGTCACCTAAAATCTCCGACATTTATCAACAAAATCTGATGATTATTTCTTATTTGGATAGATATTTCTTATTTGGATAGATAGACCCTATCCAAATAAGAGATAGAGTGGTATCATGAGTACTCAATTAATTCAAGGTATATCATACAATTTCTCAACAATGAAAAGCATAGATACCATGAACAAGTTTGGATGAGCTATAATGATAATCTAATAAAAAATTATCCAATGTTTAATACGACTATGTTGATATAAATATGATGAAGTCCGAAGATGGTGACAGGTACTCTTCAGTGGTGAGGAATAAATTCATTGAGTTTGAACTCGTTTCACTTGTCTTGTACCTAAGCAAGAAAGTAACAGGTTTAATAAGTAGATTAAATAAGTATATATAGGTAAATATAAAGGCAAGAAGCAACAAAGTTATTAACAGGTAGGTAGATAAGTAAGTTTGTATAGGAATAAAAAATGCGTTGAACAACTAAACATAACTAATTAGGTAGGCGGGTATATGCAAGTATATAAAAAAAGGATATTTGCAAGTGAATAAATAAGTAAACACAAATATACGGTAAACACAAAAATACACAAATATAAGTAAACACAAATAACCAGCATTTATATTTGTAGGTAAAATGGGTTATGATATATACAGTACAAATATATATGGTTATACACACTGATTACTGTGAAAACTGGGTAAAGTGAATGTGATTTACATATCTGCAAAATGGTTAAGACTTAAAATTTCTGAATACCAAGTTTACTGGTTACCAACAAGCCAAAATTTTATAAATACTTTGATGGACCTTGTCAAATTAAATATATTCCAAATAGACTGACTTGACTCAGTTTTTGGGTGATTTCTCTGACTCTTTATTTGGGGTTCCTATATATCTCCATATAAAGAGTACAATTTCAAATAACTTAATTATTACAATACTGAGTTGTATAATGATAAAAAGAGATTTCGAGGTAACTATTTTTATTTCCCATACAATGCTGAAGATAATTGCACTAAAAACTAAATCTTATTTATCAGGTTACGGAAGTATTAAATTGTATATATTAATATAATTGTAATATAATTAATATAAGATCAAATTTCAATCCAAATTTATAGGTTCAGTTCCAGTAGTACAGATATCTTTTCTAACTTGCTTACATTTAAAAAAAAAATTCAGTGTTAGGACGATGTTTTCCATCTTGTTCTATGGGCCGAAAGTGCGGAAACTCAAATGTAAATATTAAGGCATCTGCTCCGAATTCTACACACAGCCACGAAAGAAAAGGCCTTAAATAAGAATGGTGAAGGTAATAGGCTACCGACTTTTCTTGCCAACGTGTTCTCAATTATTTTCGACATAAATATTCTCAATTATTTCCGACATACGTAAACTCGATAGCCGGAAGATAGGAACCCATTTTGATTAAATTGTAGAATGTATTCTGAAAACTATTCTGTCAAAGCTTCATCTGCTCTTCGTCGTTCCTCTGACAGAGCAAGGTGAAGACAACAATGAGAAGCTCAGGACATCTAGATTACGAGACTTAGCATTGAAGAACGGACTTAATAGTAAAAAAATTGTCGAAACGTAGTAAGGTTTATTGCTGACTATTAATTTTGTCTATTAATAATAGAAGACGAATTATAATAAAAAATATACGAAAGGTTGAATGTATTTGGCGTCAATTTTGTAGAAATTTATTATTTAAAATTAAATGAAACTACGTGATATAGTATTATTTCTACTTTCTTTAAGTTCTTTACCACGACCTAGGTTTCGTTGTATTACAACATCTTCAGGTGATTCAAAGATTATCTTTGCTAATAGCCCACCTAAAGATGTAATACGACGAAACCTAGGTCGTGGTAAAGAACTTAAAGGAATTAGAAATAATACTACATCACATAGTTTCATTTAATTGTATTTACGAAAGGATTAATTTAAAAGAAATGGAAAAAATTGTACATTTGCAATTTCATTTCCTTAGCGTTTTTGCTTCCAGCTTTAATTCATATGTAAAAAGAAAAACATTTTTAAATCGCATGTCACTGAATCTAACTACTGCCTAAAATGGATTTTAATTGTTTCATAACATATGTTTTTAGTAAACATTGATTTTGCAAGCGTTAGGCTTTTTTCTTAGAAAATCACAATAATCAAACTATTGTAATATCAAATTTATTGGCTAATAATATGATATAAATGATTAAAAAATTATATAACCTAAAAAATTGTATAAATAAAAACCTGGCCTTTTTTTGCATTCGTCTCTTTAAAGAGGCTTATTAATTCGTTTTCATACGTAAGAATTACTTATTATTACAATGTTCTCCAATACGATATTTCTATTCTATCCAATACTAATTTCGTTAAACCTATGAAGATTGAAAAAAATTAAAACGTAATCATATTTTCCCTTTATTATTTATGGTAAAACTGAGTAAACTTCTATAATATTATATAATAGTTTAAGAATATATGCATAGAACTTTACAACTTGTAAATAGATACGAGGCTGTAAAGTATGAGAAGGTAGTCATAAATCTTGCTCTTTGGTAAAATAGGCTGAGTGGATTGTTGTCCACAACATGAAAGAGGAGGGGAAGGTTAAGACTTATTTTCTTTTGGAGTTAAACAGTGAAATAGGATCCTCGTGCGGCGCTTTTTGATCAACGTTTCTATACTATTATAGAGTAAGTCTGTATATTTGTCAGACTTAATCTCGGAAACCATCTATTAAACAATATATATATATATATATATATATATATATATATATATATATATATAAATATATATATATATATTCTACCGGATGGATTTTTATGGAAATTATCACTAAAAATTGAGATTTATGAAATCCTTATAATAAATATTGTTTGCCTTAAATATAACAATCATAAATAATCAAAAATATTATACTCTGAGACCCATGTTTCTGGTAAATTTTACTTAATTAAAAAAAATTTAATGTTAATATAAGTTTGCCGAAATGTATTCATATGCCTCAAAGTGCATAGACCTCGATATGCCTCAAAAGAATAATTGTACTGACGTGCATATCACGGTTAGAAGACCTAAGTTATATTTCGAATGGCAGATTTAAATAAATAAACGATCTGTAAACAATCCAACAGTGAATGAAACCTATTACCTACGAGTGAATAACATAACCCATTTTACATGTCATCATCTTATTTTACCTGTAAAATGCGGGAGTAACTAACATATTTTACCTGCCATAACTAGTGCGTAAACAGTTTTACTTTTCATGCGCGAATTAAAAAAAATTAAAATATTTTTATACAAAATTTTTTTCGTTTTGCCTACTCAATATTTTAAGACTTAAAATCGTAAAGACCTCGATATGCCTTAAGAGAATAATTGTACTGGCGTACATATCACGGTTAGCAGACCTAAGTTTTATTCCAAATAGCGGATTTAAATTTATCATTTCAATGTTCTTAATTTTTAATTTAAGTCTAACTCAAACTAAAATTATTTTTAGTATTAATGAATTAGATTTAGAATTACTTGTTCTTTGTTACGATTCAAGTGTTTACTAATTTCAATAACTATCAATATACATACAAACAGCAATGGAAATGAATGTAGAATCTACGCATTAAATATGAACTATGGGGCCAAAAAAGGGCCAAAATAGTATGAAAAAATATATGTTTTTATAATGTTTTTGTTAAATTTTTCACATTTACCATGGCTTTATCAGCCCTAACACGTGTACCTGAAATGTTACCTTAAATCAATACAGTTAAATCAAATCGAAATACCTTTCTTTGGGACGAACGGATTTAATTCGAAAACTGTTGAAGTCATCGACGTGAATTTTGAAACACGAGTATGTAGATAGTGGCCCTGAAACAAACTTTTTTTGCTTGGTTGTAAGTTATCACAAATGGATACGATAATGATGTTATAATGATGTTAGAATTAAAAATGTGATTATATATTAATGATCAAAAATCACTCTCTTACATATATACATGCAACTAAACTATGTATGTATACATGAGTATACAATATAGTCGTTTAAGGCGGGAATTGTTAACATATAACACCCATATGAAATCAGTGATATTACTGAAGGAGAAATGTAAATAAGTAAAATGTGAATGTTATAGATAAGCTAATATTTACCCGCAACCTCAATACAAGGTACCCTAAAATTCAAAGTCCAGATCGATTAGAGTTAGACGTATATTACAAGCACGACATAGAGGCACATAATGCAGTCAGCGAATTACTTCATCTACTTCGCTTAGATGCTGCCGGATTTTGTTTCCTATCTCCTTTACGGGGAAGAAACAGATCTATTAATCTAGCTGTCCGCTTCAAGGCGCAACATGTTCTAACACTTGAACACGTCGCGATGAAAAACTATTTGCAGAATAATTGTAACGGAGCCGACCCTCTCGTCATGTTTGATTACTGCCCACCGCCCATCAGCTTCCATCCGGAAGTAACTCAAATGACGCATCGGCTCCCCTTTATTTATGATAAACCTATAAACATATTTGAGAAGGAAAAAGTGGAATTCCATTGTGTCACACATTATGATAACGATAAGAAAGTTTTAATTAAATAGATAATTATCTAAGAGGTCAAGCAGAAAAAGACTTCGAGTTCATTTTCAAGTGTAGAATGTAAAACATAATTCACTCATATTTGTATTATTTTATTATTGAATATATTTGGCTTTAAGTTTGTAGAAATTCATTATTCACAATTAAATGAAACTACGTAATGTAGTATTATTTCTACTTTCTTTAATTTCTTTACCACGGCCTAGGTTTCGTTGTACTACAACATCTTCAGGTGGGATATTAGCAAAGATCTTTGCTAATAGTCCACCTGAAGATGTAATACAACGAAACCTAGGTCGTGGTAAAGAAATTAAAGAAAGTAAAAATAATACTACATCACGTAGTTTCATTTAATTGTGGATTATTTTATTATATTCAAATTCAAAATGTATTTTATACTGGTGACAAAGAAATAATGTAAAATATAAAAAAGTTTAAATTGGAATATCTAGATGTTATGAACATTTCGGGAAAATTGTCAGTTACGATGAACCTTATATTATTTATTCAAAAAGAAATGTGATTTCAACAATTAAATATTCTTTTTATCAATATAATTGAGATTAACGCTGTCCTCAAACGCTCTCATGACGATATAAATCTTGTTTAAATAGAAAAGATATTCTTTTTATCTTGATAATATAAGTTTGTAAAATATATTCCAAAAAATAATATTCATTTTGTGCTTTTGGAAATGATTTTGTTCCCAAAATAATTTTTGGCATTTGAATGCATAATTAGAAATGTTTATAGCTTTAAGTGCTAATGAATCGAGGCGTTCTATTTGATAATTTGTCAATGCTACTCCGGATGATGCGTTTAAAATACGAGTATATAATGTACTGAGGTAAGTGATATAATTAATTGTTTTTATTGCTATATTTTGGGTTATAAAATATATATGCATATAAAATTTAAAAAAATAGGCTTTGAATGAAATATAATCTCATTTATGTACTTATTTTATAAATTTTAATTTTTAAGACGTTTCATATGGAATAAAGAAAATTCCAAATACATTCGCCATAGTCTTATTGGTGATCAACCGCTCATATTAAGTAAATAAATTTTGTTTATCTTTAACTTTCAACCTTTCGTAATTGAAAAATTGGTTTTATTAATTTAATTTACATTTGAATAAATAATTTTAATTTAGATTTTAATTTTAAAAGATTAGTTTACTTCATTCAAATTTAATGCAATAAAATCTGACATGTTGACTGAAAGCCCGAGAACATTTTTTGCATAACAGTAGTATTACATCCTCATCAATTTCCCATTAAAAAAAAGCCGAAACCCTAGGGGGAAACTAGGTTTTCATAGTTGAAAGCATATAATTTCTAAGAATGGAAATATCTTAAAATGTTTTGAAATAATAGTTACAGAATGTAAAATTCCACACAAATGTTTTCCTATAAGTTAAACCCGTATCTACATAATTTCAAGTTGACACAATCAGTAGATTATGACATTGCAACAATCAGTAAACCATGATAATTTTAAAAAATTAATAAATTATATATTCCACAAAAATCACTAAAATATATCCCTGTATTCACTTTTCTGTATCTGGCTTCAAATACCTGTCATTAGATTGTACACAAACTAAACTATTCTTATTTCTACGCCCTGTGCAAAGAGTTCGTGTCTGTATTGCTATTGTATAATGCAGATACTTACTTGTTATAAAGTATGGTGTCCGGTTTTCAGACTCTTTCGTAGGGAATCCGAATAACTCTGTTACCATACAGTTCCAATTGAGGTGGTGGTCGACCCATATCTAGTTGTCTATTCTATCATATATATATATATATATATATATATATATATATATATATATATATATAGTTGTCCATTCTAATTGTTGATCGGCGTTATCCAACAGTTAGTGATTAGTAACTGCTCTTTTTCCACTTGCAAGAAAAGTAATTCAAGTTGAATTTTTTACGATACCTGCGATAAAGACTACAAATTCTATGTGGTAAATATACACATAAACAACATAAACGACATTGATTACGTGGAATTATAAACCAATGAGTCAAGTTACTTGGAAATTTTATTCTCTTTATAACTGCACATAATAGGAAAGGACTTTCAGTCTTTTTATACCTACGACTTATTTCGAAAATGAACAAAATGCGTTTCAAAAATTTGATAGCTTATTTCTTGAAAAAAAAAACGATTAAGTTCTTAAACGCATACGATATGTTTAATCGTATGAAATATTATTTACATGAGTATGAAAATGTAAAGCCATTGAATGATGCGTACGTAAGTACTTATTTATAAGTCTTTTTTTATTTCTCTTAAGTTTAGTTATTGTAATATGCCACATTACTATTTATCGCTTTACAAGTATTTTGGTTGGCGGTAAAAAGCTGCTCTCGTTGCAATAAGTTCGACATAGGAATCAAATGTAAATATTGAAATTTGTAAATTAATAAATAAATAAACGATTTGCAAAAAAATCAACACTAGATTATATCTGACTATTACCTATGAGTGAGTAACAGTGTCCTTATTTAACCTGACATATGCGCGGTCGGATGACAAGAGTGCATAAGCTGTAAATTAAAAGGAGCAAAGGGAACCTTTTAATGGAGAAGATGAAATGATTTGATATAAGCGGCGCTTAAGTATTGTTTAAAGTGTGCATTGTTAGGGCATATCAAAATTAATGAAAAATATTCGTGTGCAAACCACTAAGAAAAAATATCTTTGCGCACATGCCAAGGAATTGAAAACATTACACGTGCAGGTTGCGCGATAATCACCGAATTTAAAAGTACCTCATGAGAATATATAATATACGTCATTAAATCTCCTAGTAAAAATATTTTTTGCATCTGGAAACAAATTGCTTAAAATCCTAAACAAATATGCTTTTCTCTTTTTAAAACATTGAAACATATTGTCAACTTATCTTCGTCGACGATCGATTAAGAAAAAAAAGGGAAACGGATGGAACGTCAGGAGATGAAGGCTTATGAAACCCTATCGCAGTTGGCATACGCTCCTGATACAATTGAGGCAAAGTTAGGCTATGACTTTTGTTCACACGTATCGATTGAATCATCCTTCGGTACACGTTAGGTATTATTTTCACTTTCACCAAAAATAGCAATTTATTAGATCACAGTCACTTTTTAATAAGATCACATTCACTTGACATACTTTACATCATGCTAATTCTATTTCTCCTTTTACAACATCTAATTACTTCCGGTGATTCACACAGATATGCGAATCTTGTTGTCAACCATAATCATTTTTATAAATTAAATTTATATATACTAATCTTCCCGAGCGTTGGGCGAAATCGTGTTAGACAACTTGAGTGAAGCTCATTAATCATGCTAAGAAAGCGAGCAATTTTTAAGGTATTTATGATGAATGGCAGAAAAATAAAGCATATTTTTTAAAGCGCGATATCATTTCTCGGGCGGTCCTAGTCATTACTTATTTTCATATACTTTTTTGAAGCTTTTGATCTATTAGCAGAAAACCGAACTTAATGGAAGGCAGATAAAGAAGATTTTATCGAAGCGTTTTTTTGCAAACCTTTTGATTATTTATCTATGTATAATAACAATCTCTAACGGTTTCTAAATTATAAATAGCAAACACCCTCTCCTTTTACATGATATCAAGACTAGAAAAGATATGGCCAAAAGAATATAAATGGAGAATTTTAATCTCTGTATTTCGAGTTCGTTATATTTCTTCGAGTTTAGTGTTAAGGACGAAATTTGTGTAATCAGTATATAGACTTATATGACCTAGTAGTTTATTCATTACGTAAAAAATCGTGGTATTCCTCCTGGGAAAATATAAGTTCAGAATAGTTTGTTGATATTTTGTTTGGTTTTAACCTCTAAATTATATTAATTCATAACATACAGTACTCTGGCGAATAGGAAATAATATCCATTAGGTAATATATGAGATGTTTGCCAGGACAATATTTTCCAGGCTACTTCATGTTCAGTACAAAATAAAATTACGTAAAATATAATTACAGCAGAGAAGATATCAAACGTGTGAAATATTTTTGTTTTTATACTAAAAGGTGATATCAAGCTACGGTAAAGAAGAGGACAAGGCTAGATATTCCATCGAGATAATAAAAGGTGTATATGCTTAGGAAGCAAACAGATGCTGAGTAAGTCATCGAGACGCTAATCAAGATCATGCGTAGCTCTAAATCTAAAAGGAAGTATTTATAGAATAAGGAAAGGCACAAATGTAACTATTTATGTTTAGAGACTCTGTTATAGCTAGAGTTGCTATTCTTGTGACTATTATGTTCCAAGGTTATGTCTAACTTAAGCTTGCTGTTCTTGTAATTATTATGTTCCCAAACTCTGCTTAACTTAAACTTGCTGTCCTTGTGAGTATTATGTTCTGAGACTCTGCTTAATTTAAATTTGCTGTTCTTGTGAGCGATATCAGCAACAATATTTACTTTATCACCTCGTATGCCGGTCGACATGCAGAAACTCCGAAATGACAGTGGAAACTATGGTTAAGGTTCAATGTTTTTGTTGTATACCAATTTGTAATGCGGAAAAAATAAAGATATACATAATATTTTATTTCATTTTTAGGTATCCGTATTTCAAAAGGAAAAACGGAAGCCTTATAAGATCGTTCACGTGTCTTTCCATTCGTTTTTCTCAGAAACCGCTTGACGAAGAAAAAGGAAACTTGGCATGGTAAACATATGAACCCGTACAAACAATAGCGAAAACTCAGATATGTTTATTTCATAATTTTAGAGATTATATCTTTAGAAATGTAATGAAAAATATGCAAAAAATATGTTTACCCGCCCCTTATTGCCAAAACTACTCAACCTAGAATGATGAAAATACACGGGTCTTTGAAAGCTCACTTCAGGTTGTGTGAAAACTAAAACGATGATTCTAGATGTGATAATTTTTGAAATATGCGTCTTGCTTTTACGTTCATGAAAGATATTGCAACCAATATATTTATGTTTTTCTACATTCACAGCCATTTTTCCAAAAATCATACGATATTGAAACATGAAATTTAGCACAAAAAACATCTTATTAACCTATATATTTCGCAATAGTTAACTTTTCCAAATATTGAAATAAGAATTAGTGAAAAAATTTACACCATTATTTTAATAACATTTGTTTAAGAGGGCTAGTTACGACGGAAAAAAGTATCTTTTTTATAATTTTGAGTGACATATTTAAAATTTTATTTAAAAAAATATGCAAAAACACATCGTTTCCCCCCTTACTTTCCAAACTATTAAGCCAAGAATAATGATAAATGGAGTGGTGAAATCTGACTAGAAAATTATAGCAATTATCATAGCTCTTATATTTTTTTAAATATGCACAATTTTTTAAGCCCGTGAAAGATATAGCAAGCTGAAAAACTTATACTTGTAAATAATTTAAAACAAATACTATGTACATTTAAATGTTAATGAACGTCCTAATGCGTACGGAACCCTCGCGCAGCGAGTTTTACTCTTACTTGGCAGGTTTTTAAGTAATGAAATTATGTATTTATTATCCGAACTGAAAATGGGAAAACTATAACTAGAAACATACTGTGATATGACTTATATTTTAATGTTTTATTAACTAAGTAACGAGGGAAACATTAGGATAAAATCAGACCTAAATATTTGGTTGAAAACTAGCAAAATTTACAAAAAGAAACAGAACAACTAAAAGTTTAAACTTTACCATTTCGCAATTTTCTGCTTCAAAATAGATAATATATTTTTATTGAATAAAATAAATTTCGTTTGGATCACTATGCTACAATACTTTTTGTCAAATATAATACACACACACACACACATATTTATATTTATATATATATATATATATATATATATATATATATATATATATATACCACTCCATGCGCATACCCACCCCAAATACTATATATTTTGTACTTTTCATATCCAATTATCGTGTATATAAGATTTTTGTCTCTTAACCATAAATGATGTAGACGGTCCGCTTTACCAATGAGAGGGTTTCATCCCTCGGTCGCTACGCATCCAGCTATTGCTATTATTTGATATTGTAACCCTTCCGGGGGGCTCCGTGACGTTCCCCGCACCAAATGTAGCTCCATTCAATTTCGGGCGAATTCTTAAGCCCGCATTGTAGGGAAGGAAACTAAATTATGCAACATACTTGCTCGAACTTCAGCTGATATTCGATTCGTCTTTATCACGCGCAGCTACGACAAACTTGATTCATGTACGTTGTAATATCTATTAAGTATACTTATGGATTTGTGGCGAGAACAAGTAAAAGTTAATTAATGTAACAAGATAATCTAAATTGTTTATGTACGTGACTTTTGCATAATGCAATATAAATTACTTAAAATAAAAAATAATTTAAGATATTAAAGAAGTATGATAGTCTTCAGCATCCCGTTTACATTAAACAAAAAGTATAAACGAAATTATTTCAAATAAAAAGTTGAGGTATTTGAATTTTTTGATAATATGAATTTTTATATGATAATGACTGCTAAAATGATATATTTATAATTTGGAATCTATTGCAAATCAATTATAGACTGCAATCGAAGAAATCAAGAAATATCAGGGACATAATAGTTTAAAAATATGTATCAACAAAGCTGTGAATTAAATAAAATGCTTACCTTGAAATTGTAGAAAAACTTTTCAGTAAGTCAACGCTTCTATTATATTACCAATACTCAGTTCGATTAAATTATAATTTAAAATATAGCTACCCAACATATTAAATTTTTACTAAATTTTAACAAAATCACATCGAATGAGACTACCAATCTATAAATCGAACCAGAAAATTATATATTAATTATATTTTTCTACTTCCACATGAACTACACAAGCACGTAGCACCGTTCACAGTTCCGTGAACGGTGCTACGTACGTGGTAAAACAAATAACTCTTATTATTTCCGCATGTCTTTTCGTCACCAGGTTCACAGTATTTACAGTTTCAAACATATATGCTTGAAATTTTTCTAACAGCCTATTTATATGGGGATCAAAATTAATATGTATCAAGGTAATATGCACTAAAGTGGGAACACAATTTTATTCGCACATTCCATCCATATCATTGATAAACCTTTAAAAATATAGGTTAAAAGTGATGTACAGTATGGGATACATGGCTCTTTAATATTTCTGAAATGACAAAATTTTTCTAAATAAAAACAGAGTACTAATAGATTGTATTTTTCCTGAATTTCTCAGGATACAGTAGACAGACCTGGAAATTTGCAATATATAGAAATACCGGTTCGGTGCATCTTAATTTAGATTATTTTTGTTATAAATGAATTCAAAAATTTTTAAAGTTCAAAACAATAAAACACAAATATTTAGCGCTAATAGGTTCGAACAAATAATTTAGGGGTAGAAAAAGGATTTTTCATCAGGACTAAATAGCCTTGGGAAAAAAAAGAAGATGAATATACTATCGGCTTAACGAATAGAAGCCCCTGACCTTCATCATTTTATTTCTTTTTCTTCATTACGCTGAAGTAAATTAAACAGAAAATTCGCACTTTCTGCTGCCCTAAATGCATCGCCGATTTTATGGCCGCTGTTGGGCGCGATATTTTAAGACGTCCTCCTTTAAAATGAACCGCATCATCGCTCGACTCAACAACTCCGAAGCTCCAACTTGTCGAATAAATTCGAAAGTTATTGTTTATGGCACATGTTATATTTGGACTATGTAAATTTTTATATTTGCATATTTATGTGGAAAGCAAACTTGAAAGTGAGGTTGATGAGGAAGTTAATATTGTTTACCTTCGTAACCGATATAAATTTGCGGTACTAGAAATTTTGGAGAGCGCAATATTAGACATTGAACTTAAATAAACGACGATATTCTTTTATAAATTCTGATATAAAAAGTGAATGGATCTTTTGCCGCAAAATATATTTTATACGCTCAATATTTATATATTTTAATTAATTCAAATCCCACCTTGAATAACTTCGATGTACACTACGTATTATGTATTTATTACTGCAGGAACAATCTCTTACATGCCATAATAATAAATTTTGAATTGGTTATTATGTAGACTCTAAGAAAAACGCAATAAAAAATATAAGGCATATAGAAAATAAAACTGGTCAAGCACAAGTGGAACTCGCACTACGAGAATTCCGTACACATTTATAAACATTTAATGATATATAGTATTCCTGTTAAACCATTTAAAAATTTAAATTTTTTAAAACGAAAATATATTGTAAAATGTTAATTAGTAGGATATTGTTAGGATGTGAATATACGTATATATATATATATATATATATATATATATATATATATATATATATATATTTATATATATATAGGTTGTCCAGTGGCAGATTTCAATGTTTGAAAAATTGTAAAAAAAAATACACCTCTAATACAAAGTAGCTTTATTTTAACTTTATAACAACAAATGCAGATTTCATTTTTTAAAAACCGCGTTTTCCAAATGGCGGCCGAGTCTGATACACTCTTCGAGTCTAGCACGCATGTTTTCAAAAACGCGTTTGCAGAGCGACTGGGGTATCCTGACTTCGGCTCGAATATTTTCTTTAAGTTGTATCACAGTGCTCGGATTTGTTTTGTAAACAACGGATTTTACGTATCCCCATAAGAAAAAGTCACATGGGCTTAAATCGGGTGATCTAGGTGGCCACGGTACGGTACCGTTTCGGGATATATTTTTTTCTGGAAATAACTGCCGCACTGCATTCACGAACACATTAGCAGTGTGAGCTGTGGCCCCGTCCTGCTGGAACCATGTGTTTTGGTTGAAGGATGGATTATTCTGTAGTTCTACTCTGAAAAAGTCATTTAACATCTGGGCATATCTCTCCGAATTCACAGTTACAGTTTGGCCACGTTGATTTTCAAAGAAATAAGGCCCTATGGTTGCAGATGCAGACATGGCACACCAGACTGTTACTTTAGGCTTATGTAAAGACACACCAGTAACGAAAGTTCTACTTATTCACATATTCTCCAATGTGAAAGTGAGCTTCGTCACTAAAGAATAAGTTGCCCATCCGGGTAGCAGTACGAAATCTCAACAACATCACCTCCGCGTAAATGTTTCTTAATTCAAAGTCGGAATCGTGCAAATCCTAAACAATTTGAATTTTATATGGATGGAACTTGAGCTTTTTTCGCATTATTACCTGTAAAGTTGATTTCGGATTTCCCAATATCGATGAACGTGTACGAGTGATAAACGGGAATTTTCAACGACAGAAACCGTAACACGTTCGACATTTTCATCCGTGGCTACCAATGGTGTAGGTCCTAGCCTGGGCCTATTTATTGTTGATCCTGTAGCTCTGAACCTTGCTACCCATGACTGAATGAGGTTGATCGATGGTCCATCACGTAATCGACGAATACTGTAACGATTATTAAATCGACGGCGTGCTACAGACAGCAAAAATCCACTCGAAATGTACGCCTCGACGGTAAAAGCGCGGTACTCTCCACTCCACTGTTCCATGGCTACTAAAACATCCGCACCGCTTGAGCTTCTAACGACGCCCCCCGCGCCCCTCTTATGTGTTGCGTTCAGAAACTATGTTTGTTCAAACTTTGAATTGCCACTGGACCTGTATATACATATAAATACACGCACATATATAATATAATAGGTAACAGGGTCACCTGGAAACTAAGCCCCACGAAAACGAGGCTCATAAAATGATAATCTGTCATAATGGTACAAAATTGAATTTATGAACAATGAGAAATTGAGTGAAAACCTAGAGGTATCAGCTCTCAACTCGTTATCAAGAAGGGAATGTAAATCGCTTTAAATTTACATTAGTCAATATATAAGGTAGGGAAAACGATTCTTAACAACTATCCCGTTGTGATTTTTTTATGAATATCTAACTGCCAAAGTAGATACAACAATGACGAAGGCCCGTAAAGCATGATGTCTTTATTGTATTTATATTGGTATTTCTTTAAAATATATTCCAGTAAAATAATGAAATTTCAGACTCATAAATTTTCCCTTTACTGTTTTTATTCTTAAATCTACATTATGATTACCTATTATAAATATATCGCTTTTTATGATTTACGGCTTAATTTCTTTATCTTGAAAAATTATTCCTAAATATATCATAAACTATGTGCAATCCAATAAATTCCACTGCATAAAACTTTAAATCTACCAAACTATACATTCAAGGTTATAATTCCTGTAGCCACATAGAACCGATATTAAACTGTGTTTCAAATCTATAGCTCGTTTTGTGTATTTAATATAGGTATGAAAAATTTTAAAATAGAGAAAAAATACACTTCATTTATTGTTTGAAATTTTCCTATATCGAATCTATATATTTTGAATTAAAATTTTGAGTTGACCAATTTCCACTCTAAAATATATTTCCACGCGCGTCTTTATTTATAACGCAGTATTCAATCAAGAGAGAGTAAACAAGTTGAGCTGAGTGTTTTTGTTATGTAAATGTCTTTCAAGAGATATCCATTTACAAACGCAATTAAAAAGGAAATAAATTATCATCGAACTAGCACAAAGAAATAATATGTATATATATATATATATATATATATATATATATATATATATATATATGTATATATATATAGTTAGTAAAGCATGCGCAATTAATACGTTTTAATAAAATGTATATGAAAGGAGACCGGCAAAGGTCCATGTAGTGTTGGCCACCTGGCTGTCACTTTTATTCTTGTAACACCTGGGGTGTTACAAGAATAAAAGTGACACTGTTATATAGATAAAATTGAAAAATTAGCTCCTTAAAAGTTTTATCAAAATCGTCAATCAGTCAAAAGAGAATTCTTGTACTTTTTTATGAAAAGTTAGGTTGTTTTTCATAATAGATTGTAAATGTAATTTTTACGGGATTCTTTGAACTAGCGAAATAAAACAAAACGCAGATTGTGCACCGTTATATCCTCCATTCACAGATGTACCATATTAATCAATGATGCTAACATGCACAACAGGGTCGTCGAAAAAAGTTACGTAAACCTCGATAAGAGGGGAAAACCATTCATTCTGACAAAAATGGAACCATCGTCAATATGTGTTAACAATTTATTTTTAATTAAGTTAGGCAATGGCTACATATTAAAGTAAGCAATAGCCATTGATTATTTTTTGTAAACCTTTCTAAAAAGTTATTATGTATATTATATTTTTTGTTATTTTTATTTCCGATTAATAATTCTGTATATCTTAAAAATAAAATATATCCACATATATGCAGTTAGCTTTTTTTCGTATTATGGCTACAAATTTAAATTTATTTTTTTCTTTTTCATGATTGTTAATTACTGAAATTCTTTATATTCTAAAAATACCAGCATTTTTAAAAATTATGTTTCATCTCTGTAACGTCTGGGCCCATTTTTGCAAGTCTCCTTTACTATGTCAATCGATTTTTGAGAAGGACGGCTCTGATAAACAGATGAACAAACACGTGTTTGATCTTATAAGGATTCCGTTTTTCCTTTTCAAAAATTATTCTCGGCTAACTGCATGTTATTTTAATAAAAGTACACTTAATTACACAGCAACCTGATATGAAAGTATCTATATTTTGAACTTTCACATAGCGCAATATGTAAAAATATTATGCATATTTAAAAGTATAACTTTGATTCTGAGTATTAAGATTCAAATAAACGTTTAAGTACAAACAGAACACGTTCTGTGAAGGTTTCGTACAAATTTAGGTACATATTAGCATTCAACGGCAAATTATATTTCTACTAAACTATGTATTATATTTTATCACGTATAAGGCCTAATACATAGCCCAAAAATATTTACAATAAAATTTCTCGAAATCTCATAGGATTTACGATTATTTCCATAGTTATCCAAGTTGAGTTTGAGTAAGTTCCTAGTAACTCTGTTTTTTTCAATATTTTACAACTTTTTGGGAGGGAGGCGACAATATATTTTTGAGGACATTTTCAAAAATATTTTTGACTAATTAATAAACTTCTGTTTTGTTAAATATTGTCTTACATAAAATTTTGTAACTAAATTTTGGAATCAACACATAACTTTGCTACTTCAATTGATAAATATATGAAATTTAAAACTCAATATATGAAATTTAAAACTCAATATATGAAATTTAAAACTCAATTTATAAAATTTAAAAAAATCGATTATTTCTATCGACTATTCTAAAATTTCCACTCAAATATTTTTAAGCGGCACAAATTGAAACTTATGTGGGTTAACATTCTTTGCCACTATTACAAATTTAAAGTTTTTAGGTCAAACTTTTTTAGAAAAAAAATCCACGTTTATGTTTCCAACCATATCTTCAGAACTATCTAACATTAATTTTAAAGAAAATGTTAATGATTTTGTTTTATTAATACTTCAAAGTGGAATACATTCAAACATAACATCCAATAAAGCATCACGTGTTGGCTTTTATCATGAATATTGGTGACAGAGACCTTCATGTAGTGACAGTGACCTAATGTATTTTTGTGATAAGACGTTCTATTTCAAAAAAGGAAAACTGTCGTATGGAGGCAAGAAAAACCAATAGAAAATGAAGACAAAGTGACTGTGTCTTTAAGAAGATATAGTCACTTTGTCTTCATTTTCTATTGGTTTATCTTCTGTACTTCAAAATCATCAGTCACAGAGTAAAGAAATGATTGATTTTCAAACAATACCACACTAACAATATTTTTTGTATTATTTATAATGCAGACTAACGCACTCATCAGTTTACATTTAATTTAAACTAAATTTTGGTGAAAATTACTACTTGTGCCCACGACAATTCTGTCAGACGACAATTTTTGAATTTGTATAAACAGGTTATTTAAAAAAAAATAGGGTATTACAGACAGCCTTATGAAAAAAGCGTTTAATAATCAAGGATTATCCTACTGCTCCAATGCCCTACGGAATATAACAGAAAATATAGATATTGCTTTAAAGTATAAAATAATTATTGATAAATTATATATATATATATATATATATATATATATATATATATATATATATATATATATAGGTGTTAGGTTACTTAGGGGTTGAGTTCTAGATTTCACTGCCTTTCAATGCACACCTTATCTTGGTACCCTTTGACCTGAATTAAGTATTAGGGCTACGCAAGGCGTACGTGAAGGTAACGCAACCTCACGAAATAAGAGTGCGTAGTCACGGAATGCAATACCAATATAATCATAACTTCGTAACAGTTTGGGATATAAAAATGAAATACGTTGGTCTCTGGATACTGTCTGTTGCTTATTTAAAATTCATGTAAATAGTTTTACTAGTTTTTTTTATTTAGATCCGTTTGTACAAGCTCATTGAAATTAAATTCGATTTGATAATCGAGTATCCAAACGAAAGAAATATTTAAAAGCTACAGAAACTTCAGTCTTATTAATCTTTATTTAGCATCTTCCGATATTATCCATATTTAAAACTTTATACTTCCATTTTTGATGCCGGCTTTTACCAAACTTGTGAAAATACGAACAACATGAGCATACTAAATGCAATATGAGTTAACATGCAAATTCTAAACAGCCTTTCTATTTACACAACTTCATTCTTCATCGTTGCATCTTTCTTGCTGAATTTATTGTAGACCCTAATGAATCATGAAAGAAATATATAAATTTATAATATATTCAGTTATACGTGAATAAACATGCATAAGTTTCTCGTATTTTGATTCTATGATAAGTATACATAAAAAATTATGTCTGCAGGAAATGATAAATAAAAATGTAGGAGATGCTGAGGTGACGTTTTGAAATATTGATCTAGCTATTCGCCAAATTGATAATTTATTTGCAGTAATTGGGGTATTGCTCCGCATAACTCAGTTAGATAGAAGATACCTTTAAATTTTCTTAATGCTTAAAGTTTCACATTACATAATATGATATTATATTTATAACAAGCTACTGTATATCTAAATTAAAATATAATTAAAGTAGGATTATTAACAGAAGCAGAATAAATATTTATTATGTCATGATAAGTCATATAAATAGCACAAGTATTAGTCTCATCATTTTAAAGGCTACAAAAACTGCTACAAATTGCGAAATAATTACCCACAGACAGAAAGACCGTAGTTTATATAAATTTTTTTTTAATAGAACACATAAAATCTTTGGCAAAATTTTAGTTACATTTATCTATGAAGCGGCTAAATAATACTATGAAATTGTACGATTTTCGAGTTCTAAAACTGTCAAAAGTATTATTATAAATGACTTTACAAACTCTATGTCTTATTTACTTAAAATTTTAAAATAATACATCCTTGCCTAAGGGGTATTTCTCATCTTTGAAATTCAGAGTACAAGTACGAATTTCCTTGAAACTTTTAAGCCTAATTTACATCTCTGTAATGCGATTCAGTAACAGTGTTATAAAGTGAATGGAAGTGGGCTAAAAATTCCATTACCATCCTTCCAAGTCTTGAATTAAATCAAATGTAAACGAAGAGTTCGTAAAACCTTGACTGACTTAGAGACAGACTTAGTTGAAGGATATGGCTATTTACATTGAATTAGACAAAAATACTCAAAATCCTTCTTTTCAACCGACTTAAACTAAAGACGTTTTAATTGACCTATATGTTTTTAGTATTATCTGTATTTACAACACATTAAGGATTTATTTGTGTTCTGCATTTGACTACTGAATTAATTAATTTATATATCATTTACTTCCGATACGGAAGGCGGTTACGCATTATAAGCACTTTAGTTACACAGCTAGATTGATTTAAAGTACGGCATGAAACAAGTAATATATATTCTAAGTTTAACTGATGCATAATGTCATGATATCGACACTCAAATGTGATGTAATGTGATATTATTGACGAATCGTGAAATGTCTTTAAAATCAGTTATATGCATGTCCAAAGCATGCAAACAATGTTTAAATGGTAATATATTCTGAGTATAAATTCGCGAATTAAATCAAGCTCGTCATAAATGTTGCCATTTCCGTAAATTGTATAACAACAATACGTGCATGATGTTAAGGTGATGTCGAGGATTTGAGATACAAACTGTAAGATCCCGTGGTATCTAGTAACCAGATTACTTAAATTTCCGCTTAGTATATTTCGTGACGGTGACGTGAACCAAAACCAGGATGCTAGATCCTGGTTTTGGTATCAAAGGAAATATTTTGTCTATAGGAAATAGAAATTTTGTAGAAAGTTAAAATGAAAAGCAATTATTTTAAAATTTCTTTATGTCACGCTCATACTGAACAAAAAGCTCAGAAATACAAACAAGCATCCCATTGGAAAGGCGGCCTAAACAGCCGTTGGCTTTGGAAACTTGTAAAAGAAAAGGCGAAACGCTCATCGTGCAATGACACAGAGGCAATGCGCTCAACAATGTCAATACCTCGATTTATTGACAGGGCGCTTTATACATAGGCCCGTGCTGCAACACAGCCATGTCCGATTTTTTTTGTTAATTAAACTACATAAGCAAATATTTTAAACTAAGAAAAAATATACAAACACCTCACTTGGGCTCGTAATAGCTTAAACATGAATATAAAAAAGCAGATATATTACAGTCCATTTATACTTTAATAAACACTAGATATGACTTTTAAAGATCTTAACATTTTACACCAACACTTTATAAACATTACTTTTCAACTTTCCGAAAATATCGTTATTTCTTCATGAAACACCAAATTACTACGTCGTAGAGGCGAATGACGTCAGCATGTATAATCTTTACTTTTATAAGCTAACGATAAAGATAGAAAGTCAAGGACACTTTGTAAAGGCATTTAATCCATTTCGCAGCGTCTACCATGATGAGCTGGGCGTATCTTTATTGTGAGCTGGCTTTGACAACAAAATATAACATCTTGGTTCTTTAGGTGATCACAATTTTACCAAGGTTGTCAAAATAAATAAGGAGAATTTATTTAAAAAACATTTTTATGTCAAGTGAAATACAACGGGTGGTACAACATTAGCGGGAAACTAGTCCGGCATATTTTTAATCTACCGCTAGGATCGTGTTTTATGGTCTAATTTTTAGGGTTTCGTAGACGTAGTAGGAACCCTTATAATTGAAGTAAAACTTCTTTAGGCGCGACTTGAGAGTAACTCTAAATTTTTTTCGCACGGAAATATTCAAAATATTTGTTAATGGTAGCTATGACTGCAAAATAACTTACACCATCGATCAGTTCAGGGTCTGATAGTTCTGGAGATGAACAATGGAATTCCTTAACAGGTGGTAATACATCCAGCGTGATTCAAGATATTTGCTGCTGGTAGTTGTCAATTTGCAAAACAACTACACCATCAAACAAGTCAGGATGCGGTGATGAGTTCCGGAGATGAATAAAGTAACTCCTGAAAAAATGATAGTAAATCAGCCGCGATTCAAAATATTTGCTACTGAAAATTGTTATTTTGTAAAATACACCATAGATGAGACTAGGGTCTGACGATAAGTTCTGGAGATGAAATAAATTAAATAAAAAATGAAATATCTTACGGGCGGTAGTAAATTAATCGTGATTCAAGATATTCGTTGCTGTTGGCTGTTACTTTGCAAAATAACTATACCATCGACAAGGTCAGGGCCTCATTGTAATTTCTGGAGATGAACAATATGACACCTTAAAGGGTGGTAGCACTCGGCCTTCAACTTAACAAGTTCATGTATAATTTATGGGGTGATTTCTTTTATATTATCGTTCTCCAATATGAACGGCGTCCCAAAATTCCCTTCGACGGCCCGTGTTCTGCTGCTCTAAGATGTAAGCATTTTGTAGCATGATCTTGGTATTTCATTGAATTTATATTTTGCTTCAGGTGCAGGCTATAAATCAATTAAATCAACTTGTCCACGTAGTTGAAATCTTTTAAAATCATGGGTTTATAACACCTTTCTTGGCGAAGAAAGGTGTTATTGTAACACCGACGTATTGTAACACCTTCGCCAAGAAAGCTTCTTTCTAGCCGAAGAATGTTTCAGTTTACCTATAGAACATTAGCTTCGACTGACATTAGCTTCGACAGCCGCTTTTAGAACATAAATATTATCCTTCATGTTATGCCAAAATTTTATCATGCCCTCATGCTCAATAGCCTTGTAAATTTCTGTACATAAGCTAAAAATTGACCATTTGTTATTATACGTATCATGCATCATCCGGACATTTCTTCTTAAATATTAGGAATTTTATTCCAATGTTCCATTATACCTTAGTGGAGCAGCTAACACTAATTGAAAGATATCCGTTCACTGGACAAGCTTGTCACCTTAATTTGCTTTAAAAGCTCAAAAATAAATTCATCTGACTGTAGTTTTTTTTTATAATATGATTAGATTTTATATGACTCAAATAATATTTCATTAGTTTTTTAACACTAATTTGAAATGTAGTTTTTTCATTATATTATTCAGTATTATTTACTTTATTCATTAATAAATATATAAGCTCACTATAATTTGTCTACGTCAGAAAATATAAACATAAATAGAGCGTTGCCCGTACCATTAGAAGTATAAAATATGAAAATCTTTGCAAATATAATATGAAAAGTTTTGTAAAAAATAGAATATATTTTAGAAGGAATTTATACTACATGTTCGTCCCAGAAAATTATCTAAATTTAAAAACCGGTAAAAAAATGCGATTGTAAGTGTAATATTACTAAATATTAGTAAAATTAATTTATTTTGTCACATGATTCCGATACTTATAGTCTTGTACATTTAAGTGCTACTAGTATCACGGAGTATGTTTTTTATTAGGTTTCAATTATTTGAATTAGTATATTTGAATACGATTAATTTTCATTTTGTTTTTTTTTCAATATGTAATGATTTCATCATACTTGTTCACTTTAAATAAAAATTGAAATATTTAAATGTTGGTTTCTCTCTAGTAATATTTTCACTGCTTGAGCTTTTACTCCGCGGAAATATAATTGAGTAAGTGAAATATAATTAATATTGGTACAAAAACTATAATTGATTACATATTAAAGTCCCTTATTTTTCATTTTATCTCAAGTTGTTAACTAAGATGATATAATTATGTAACGTGTTCCTACTTTGGGAAAACTGACCTTTAATTCAATTCTTTTAAGTAAAGTTTTTGCGTGAAATTTTTCGTGTACTCAGATTACAAGTTCATTTCACTTTTACTAAAAAAATTCCAATAAAATTATTATATATTTCATGATACTGTTTTATGTACTTTTATTTTTTCAGTTAATTATATTTCCTTTTATAATTTATTTTATACAATTAATACGAAGAAGACTTTAAGTCTGGAATTTGACCAAAACGGTCATACTGAATTTCTCAGATAAACAGCTTATCTATTCAAAGTGAGCAGATAGAGTCAATATTATAACAGTAATTGAAAGACTATTTAGCTCTCTATACGTCTATATTCTATGCCATAACGTCATATTCTAGTGAAATCGTGTAGGTGGAAAATTGTTTTCGCTTACCGATTTTGTTCACAGTCGTCCAGGAAGAATTCCGTAAAAATAAACCTAATAATCATAGGAAGCATAATAAAGTGAATACAGTGTTGAACAATAGGAATATCTCTCACTTAAAATGCATTATATTTAGTGAGCCTACGCTCGCATAGCCTCGTAAAGTTAAGAACTGTACAATATCGGTAAAGAATATTCGGTAAATTTTATTAATTAAATGTTTTCAGAGTTTTTACACCTCAAATATATAATTTTCGACAAATTAATTATCTAGCTTGCTATAAATAACTTACGTACATGTTTTGTAAAACATTGGTGAACAATACCTATATTAGAAAATTAATAAATTTCATTAACGATAATTTTAAAGGGAAAACTTAAGAACAATAGTAGGTTACTGACAGGTTTCGATGGCATGATTATGAAACATGAAATTATTATCCATAGTTACACCGAAATCCCATGTGGGTTCGTTCATGAAACTTTTTCGATCGTAGTTCCTTTTATATGCGGGATACATAAGCGGGAGTAAGTCATTTTCTCACATTAATATGTAGCTTATTGTTCCAAATTTATTGTAATATTCAGTCAATATTCCGTTGGAACAGCCCAAACGTGATTATGATACCTAAGAAGAGCTTTGAATCATCGGCAAACAGAAGGCAACGAACAGTGCTGAAACTGAGGGTATGTCATTTATAATAATGAGAAACAACAGAAAATTGTTTTGTTAATACCTTAATACTGCCTTGACTGACTCTACTAGCTGACATAGTATTGACTTTACTAATCTTAATATCGGGATTGTAATATCTAGATTTAGCAATAAAACCGGGATTTTAAATAACGAAAGTATATGTATTATTTACGTGACTGAAAATAATTGGCATTAATTATTGTGGAATTTATACCTAACAATTAAGTAACATTTAAATAAAACAATTTCTATATTTTTACATAGATATCATTACAGCATATCGGGTAAAACTTTGCTTTTTCTCACTAATTGTACAAAACTTACCAACCGCCGTATGCCTTCGTCCATGATTAGAATTTTAGCTGAGAATAAGCAATGGTAACGAGTGTAACCAACTTCAGAGAGACATCGGCTGTGTTTTAAATATAATTGACTTTCCGCAACAAGGGTTTTACAACAAGTTTTAAAGTGAGTGTGCAATGATGGCTTAGTTTCGTACCCTAATCTTCATCAAGTAAGTGTATGCATTAACAAGCTCTAGTGATGTTTTCGCGTGTTTCCCCGTGCTTTTGACCTCTAACTGACCGGATCTGACTATAATTTGCAATGCATTCATATTTTGTGCATTTTTAAGGTAATTTTTCGTTAATTCGAAAAAGTTGTCACTCGGTCTATGTACAATATAACTTAAATTTTTATGCTGAAGAAAATCCAAAAAAGACTCATTCAGTTTTTTGCTACAGAATTGAATGAATATTATTCACGCAAGTTTTCCTCTTCGTTTATTTTGGATATTGCCAAATATAACCGTTTGGCAGTGAGCAAAGACTAATATTACTTATCAACATTGGAGAACAATCGGTGCTTAATTAGTATATAGACTCTCACAATTTATTTTGTATTCTGTTTTCTTTACTTTGTTATCTTTGTAACATGTAAATATAAATTTCAATGATTTTTTATTTTAAAATAAAAATCTCTACTGTTCTCCATTTTTTTACTTTTACAACTATTATACATATCCAAGCTCACGTAGAAGCGCTCTTTGGTATTATTCAAAGTATATGTGTTAAGATTTTAATAATAAATAACTGTAAACAATAACCGATAAAATTATAAGGATTTTAGCGATATATTTTTCATAAATGCAAGTAAATTATGTGAAATGTAATAAATATGTTAGGAAATTTAACAGTATGTATCATCGACAGTAAGTATATATAAATTCCGGGAAGTAATAGAAGATAATAACGGAAGTTATAGATATACGAAAATCATTTCACTATCCTATAAAAATCATACCTTTAAAAAGAAATTAAAAAAATTAAATTACTACTTTCCAATTCGTGTTTCGGTTCCATAGTCAAACATGGAACCTTTATTATTTGTAATATGTTCGTTCGTCAGTTACACCCTGGTTGTTTCTACCACTTCATATTTAAGTGCAAAATTTTATATTTTGCATTTTCATATACTTACAAAATTTCATTCTACTAAAATCTCAACTAAATACGAGGTGGGAACGAAAACTATTTTAGCGGGTATCGTCAAAAAATTACTTTAAATTGAATTTAAAACTTGTATAGTACATTTAATTTTTTATACCTGTTTATGAAATAATTTACTTCAAATTCGTTTTCTGTGTGTTTCATACCCCTCTGTTTATAAAAAAGTGCATACAAAGTGGAAAAAGAGAGAAAATCGTTTTAAATGAGTACTTTCAAATGAAATTATTACGAGCAGTAAAACTGCATTAGTTTTAAAACTACTAAAAATTCGATTATAATCTTTATTCATCTACCGAAAGTTTTATAGCCACGTATGTATAGAATGACGTAGGAATTTGTAAAATAGATGTAGTTTGACATTTCGCGAAATTTCTACGGAACGCTAATATAAGCATAGCCAGATATGCACTTGACTTATTTTTTATTTAATTTAAGATGGTGGTAATGACTTTAATTTTAAGTAAAGTACTTTGAAAAATCTATGTTACATATAAAGAAACAATTGCTTCTATGTACAGTTATTGGCAATGCATGTTTTGACAATGCATTCGTATATACGTTCGTATGTATTGATAATCCATAAAGTTTATACGTAAAGTGATATTACGTTCTAATAACATCGCTTTTATAACACGTTATAAAAGTGATGTTATTGGAACGTAATATCACTCTATGTTATGTTAAAGTAAACAGTTTTCAAAAAAATTCAAAATAAATGTGTTGACGTTAATACCAGGATTTGGTCTAAATACATTGCCCCAATCACAGACCATGCATTCATCTGTAATAAATAGTATACTAAGTAATACCCCCTAGGGTGCAACACATATGCTGAACTGTGTCCCTGACTGTAAAGTTACCTAATCCGATCGGTGGTTTGAACGACTACATCTCCGGAGTAAAGAGAACCAAAAAACCGTGTGCAATTGGAAACTATTTCTGTTTCAATAATTGTATCGAATTTCATGTGTTTAATATAATTTAAATATTATATTTTAAATTAAGCGCATTAAATATAAATAACATCAAAATGGTATACATGAAGTTTTTTGCTTTTGCGTTAAATTTCTATTTTATTGTTTAAAATCTTATACATCTTTCATCATCTATGCATCTACTTACACACATTGATACTCAAATGTAGACCGGAAAAAAGTTATAAATGTAAAATAAACAGTCTGGGAGTTTCATTTATGTACGTGACGTGAGAAAATAATGATTACACAAACAATAAAATTTCATATTTCTTAAAAACTACAATTGCTATTGCTAATTTGCGATATCTACTTTTAGCGAATTTAATTTTTCATCGCGTGTATTTCATTGTTATTTAGGTTTTGAGGCATTGTTGAAAGAGAATGCTACATTTTTGATAAACTTTTACTTTCATTATATTTACTTTTCGTTATAGTAATTTGGATCGGTAACGCCAAAATAAGCCACAAATTGAAGGCCATATCTGACTCAAATTTGCTGAAATACACAAAACTACGCTGTTATTCATCAGCAATATACAGGTTCGTCGTTCTCACCGGTTCGTGACCGATATTTTTTAACATAAAGTTTTTTCTTACCGACTAAAATAAAATTGTAAACAGCCATACGTTCAATGATAAACTAATATTTTATAGATTTATTATTTTAAAAATCCCCCGAAATACATGCATATTTTTTTAAAGGAAGGAAAAAATTAAAAAAGTTTTTGAAATATTTCGGTTTTGTTATGAAATCAAAACATTTACATATCATTGCAGGCTCTTTTATCACTCCGTGGAAAATAACTATTTTGTAACTGTAATTTTGTACATGGAATCTTGTTGTCCAAAATGATTATATAAAATGAGAGCCATATATTTCGAAAAAAAAATAATGCTATCACGTATTTTTTTTGTTTTTCGGGTTAATAAAAAAAAACAAGAAAAAAAGCATTTAAAATTTACATATTTTACTATTTTGCGACATTTATATAATATGAAATTAAGTGACTAGTATCATACAAAAAATGTAGACAAAGGACGGTTAAGTTTTATACGGAAGAGAGAAATAAGATAAAAAAATATTACCCCTTTTTCATGTTGCAACCTTAATTATACATCATTACTCGCTTTTAATTCATTTGAAAAGAAGGAATTCTATTTCGGTATGAATAAAGATTATTTTTCAGTTACACTAGAATATGCACAACGTAAGATAAAATAACATTATTATTGTATGTAAAACGGAATCCAATAAGAGTGATATCAAATAAATATTTGTCGAAACGGTGTTTGTTTCCATATTATTCTCCTCGTTGTTTTTCTGTCGTTCCTTATCCCATGTCATTTCATATTTCTTTATCCACTGTAACAATATAAAATGAAATAATTACATTTTTAGAATATTAGATTATTTATCCGAGCATAATAAATGAAATAAACTAAAGTGTTTCAATATTTGAAAAGGAACTTCATTGATTAATTTTTCTTTTTCTCGAAAATTCGTTCTGTAACGAAATTCAATTCAAATATGTTAAAAGACTTTAAACATAAACCACATGACATAATATTTATTTACTAAAATATTATTTAATTATTGTGATGTAATATTAACTTGATAATTTAACAAAACGTCAAAAAAAAGTGTTTGAAATGGAACAAATGTTTGGTAATGAAGCAGAGCTGCATATGACTGGTATCATTTCAAATTACGATAATCATTCTTACAGTTTTTCCACAAACTGCAAATTTCTAAAAACAATATTTTTACCGTAAATTTCGTTTCAATATATTCAAAAATAGAGGGAGTGAGAATTTTATTTTCCTTACTTGATGATATACATATTTGACAGATGTACTAAATAAAATTATGAACAAAAAATATTTCAGAGACCATTATAAGTAGCCCTTTTAAATGACACTCCACACTAACTAATGAATTAAAAAAAACTGTGTATTTAATTTTCATTCCTAAAATTTCCTTTTATTTGAGTGTTGGCTATTGAGATATGTGCTGGTTAAAAGGCTTTACTGCTATGCCTCATTTCATGGTCCTTCGTCAAGCAGTTTCTGAAAAATACCGATTGCGACAAATGGACAGACGGAGACGTGAGTGACCTCAAACAAGGGTTTTATTATTGCTTTTATGGTTTGACATAACCCTAAAAATGTACGTGCAAAAGTAAATAAATGTGTTGTTATAAACGATTGTTTAGAAATGTTAAAACCTAAACACATTCAATAGAATAGTTTTAATATAATTTTTTTATTTATTTATTATCTGTGATATGGTACAGCTATGTCGTGGAACCTGTAGCTATGCTGCATGTTATGTTCTGGTTCTTGATTTTATTATGTTTCATTGTACCCAACTTTAAATTAATAATTGACGGCGCCCGAAAAGCGAAGTTTTACTTTTCGTATTCTATAAACACTTTTGGAAACAAGTTTGTTTCCTGAAGAAACAGTGTTAATGGTATTAAATGAAGTATCTTTTAATTTTAAAACTTGTCTTAATATCTATTCCTGATATCTTTTTCACGATGTTATTTGTTGGAATCTAAATTATATAACTTTAAATTAGGTGAATCATTTCTATGATGGTAATCTCAAAATTTGTTAAGTCACAAGGTTGAGATGGACTTTACATTAAAAGCTTATATTAAAATTATTTTATCATTTTTAGTGAACATAATTATGGTGTTTTAACCAAAAGATACGTAGAAATATTTTAATAGTAGAAAACTATGTCAATACAATAATACAAGTGTGATTTGAAATTAATGATATATCATTTAAATTTCTGGGTCTCGAATGGTGAAAAATAAAAGAAACGACTTTTTCTAAGGAATGAATAAAAATTGTAGTCTTTTTATTTGACATACCCAACCTGAAATTTATAATTGAGATATATTTTGTTATTGTGTGGGATTTCCAAGTTTCATTAACTTTGCAAAAAAACGAGTTAGTAAAAATGAACAAATTATATAAATTAATAAAAATGAAAGTAGATTTCTCACTTGTATGTGACATTTTATGATTGGTCTTCAGTTAATTATATATTATTAGGGCTCAATATATTGTGAAAAATCTACATTGTAGACATAATTGTAAGTATTATATAAATTTTATGCATATATTTAATCTACGATGCGGAAGTTTAAGTACGAATGCTTTTAATGTATTTTTCTTAATATGAGTTAATTTCATAAATCGGAATGCCAGCTCGAAAAGTTGAACGTAACGAAAATCGGAAAAGTTTTAAAAGTTTGGAAAATTTAAACCGGGTACAGTACAGTTAAATCGAATATACATATGCATATGTAGAATAAAATTGCATGCATTCGATAATAAGAACGATTTTTTAAAATATTCGAGATTTTCATGAATAATAGACGCACATCTGGAGCGTTTGATCCCTGCCGGTCAATTTATTTTGAGAGTTTATAGAAAGCAAACATTTTAATCAATTTAAAAATCATTTTGTGAAAAATATAGTGAATTATTTAATGAACTTCATTTAGAGCTATGAAAACTGTTAACAATTTTGTAACAAAATTTCCAAAAACTAATGAAAATTTGAGAATATCGAAGCATGTGGTGAATTCATATTTACTAAACTTTAGGAAACACTAAATAGAAGAAAAGAGTAGCACATACCACTTTTCTAAAAACCGAGAAAAAAGAATAGTCTATGGTGGTTGAAGTTTTTGACGTTGAACGAAATAAACTCTACAAAGAAAGGAAGAAACATAACCACGAAGATAACGTCCAGAGCAGATATTACCGATGGCGATCCATTGGTAATATCAGCCCATCAAGCAATGATTCAAGTGTTAGTGATCTCAATTTACTGCCAGAAGGTATGTCAGTTTGTGAGTTCTGAGGAGCGTCGTTTAAAACTCCTATTTTTTCTTCTATCCGCAGAGATGCTCGCGCCCATAACGCGATAAAGACAACCCTATTTTTTATTTGAGAGATAGTAAATACATTCCCATAGTTTTTGGCTATGGGTAATATACTAAGGTAAAATAATTTAACTACATATTACTTACAGAATACGATTATTCCAGCTATATCGCGAGCCATGTATGACACAGCGCGCTCGTTTAATGAGGCCTTTGCTTTCAAGAATATATGCAGCGTTCAGCACAATTCTCGGAATAACCTTGCTATTCCCCGGAACTAGCACACACACGGTCTTTATCAATGAAAGAATGGCCCCATTATCTCAGTCAACCCTGAACCTTTGCAGCAATGAAAACATTTTCAGGGGACCGGCTATTAATCTGCAGTGTTTTGTAAAACTTTAGTGAGAATAATGATCTCGAATAATAAGGTCTCAAATTATATTCAATTGTTAATTCGTATCTAAGAGGCGTTCACATAGGTACTCTGTTAGGAATTGTGAGTTATTTTATATTCTGGACGTGGACTGTAAGTTATTGAGGAGTTACTTGTCGAAATAGACGTACTTGCTTGAAATTATTGGTGCGAGTTATTTTATTATGAAAGACCTGTCCAACACGACGGGTTGCACAAAAAAAATCATCCCCGGTTTACGTGCATGCACAAAAATAATATTTAACTACAAATTAATTGAAATTTTGGGTATGAAGAATCTACATGCAAAATTTCATGCATATAGACCTAAAAATATAGAAATTGCTGTGGCAGATAGACGGGAAACTAACTCACATTCAAGTATAAAGAAATTAAAAATAATTTTTCTCACTACGTATTTCTAAAGTTTAATTGTAAATTAAAAATAATTTAAATCGTTTTTGAGAATTAAAATGGAAAACTAATATGGAGATATTTAATTTAAAATACCTATTTAGAAAGTTTTAATTGGTATCATTTCATTTAAATATCAAATATATAATAAAATCATTGTGGTTTAAATCGATACTTAGGTATGCACTGTCTGTACAAAAAGCACGGGGCAGTGTATGTTAGTCAATTATTTTTAACAGTGATTTACAATACTAATTGAACAATAACTAGCGAAAATCATAATGACTGACGTACTTCATTTCTTTCTTTTCGTCGTTATTTAGAATAGTTCGAGCAAGGTTGCATTTGTTTCAAATGGTTTCTTAACTCGAAACTGTTACCACACCTTAATTTGTGGTGTAGCCAGAGTGCCACATTGACAATCTGAATCATCAATTATTTTTAACAGACTTCTAAAAAGGAAGCAAAGCGATTCTATTTTTTGCCTACTTATTTCATACAAAATCTCTGACATTTATCGGCCGAATCGGACGATAATTTTTTTATTTAGAAGGGTATAGACCCTTAGAGGGATCTCATGAGTATATAATTACAGTCTAACTGTAATATTCTAAAGTATATCACACAATTTTATCAACAATGAACAGCATAGATGCCATGATCAAGTTTGGATGATATGGACGTAATGATAATCTAATATTAAATTATCTAATGTTTGATCCGACTATCTCGACACAAATATGGCCTTTAGCAAAATCATTGTCAGAAGGTGATGACAGGAACTTTTCAGTGATAAAGAATAAACTTATCAAGTTTAAACTTGTTTCACTTGTCTTGTACCTAAGCAAGAAAGTAACAGATTAAGTAAGTAGGTAAGTATATATAGGTAGATATAAAGGCATGAAGCCACTAAGATGTTAACAGGTATGATATTAACAGATAGGTAAATATGTATAGGCATAAAAAATGCGTTATTCAACTAAAACATAAGTAGTTAGGTAGGTGGGTAAGTAAATATGTACAAGTATATAAAAAAAAGATTTTTACAGGCGGATTACTAAGTAAATACATATATATGCAAAGGCATAAACCAGCACTTGTATTTGTAGGCAGGTATATAGTACAAGTATATATGGTTATAAACACTGATTACGGTAAACACTGATTAGAGTGAATGTGATTTACAAGTCTGCAAAATGGACAAACTATAAACATTTCTGAATATCAAGTTTACTGGCTACCAGCAAGCCTACATTTTATAAATACTTTGATGGACATTTTCAAATTAAATATATTCTAAATAAACAGACTTGACTCAGTTTTAGAGTGATTTCTCTGACTCTGAATTTGGGGCTCCTACATATACCGTACATAGAGTACAACTCAATATGCCTTAACTGTTGCAGTACTAATCTGGGTTATGAGAAGCAGAAATTTCGAGGTGAGTGGTTTTATTTTCCAAAAAATTCTGAAGATAATTGCACTAAAAACTAAATATTATTTATCAGGTTATGGAAGTGTTAAATTGTACGTTCTTATATAAGACCAAGTTTATATGCAATTCAACTTTTTAGTTCCATTTCCAGTGGAACAGATTTTTTTTTCAATATTAGGATGATGAAATTCGTCTTGTAAAAGTCCTGACTTTTTGCTTTGTTATATGGGTGGAAAGGGCCGAAGTTCAAATTGGAATATCGAGGCATCTGCTCCGGATTCTACAAACAGCCGAAAGAAAATCACTCAGTGTTAAATGAGATTGGTGTTCGTAATAGGCTATCGACTTTTTTTTGCCAAAGTGTTTTCAATTATTTCCGACATCAAGCGCACCGTAAAATCGATAGCCAAAAGATAGGAAGCTATTCTGGTTAAATTATAGAACGCATGGATTGAAAGTGTTATTAAAACCACTCAATGACAAACTCAGGGCATGAAGATTATGAGACTTAACATTAAGGAATAGACTAAGAGTACTGAATAAACTTATTTTTTTTATTACATGAATAAACTTATTTCACAATTATTAAGAATAAAGTGAAGAAATTTTCGGAACTTATTAAGGCTCTTTGTTGAATATTAATTTTATCTTTTAATAATAAATGGCGAATTATAAATAAAAAATAAAAAATACATGAAAGGATTAATTTTAAAAAATAAAAAAAATTGCGTACTGACAAATACAATTTCATATACTTAGCGCTTTTCTTTTCAGTTTTAATTCATATATAAAATATTTAAATATCTTTACTAGAGTTTTTTAATTGCATATTATTGAATCTAAATGCAGTCTGAAATGAATTTTAATTATTTTACACCATTTGTTTAGTAAACTTTGATTTTCCAAACATTAGGTTTTTTCCCAGAAGATCATATAACTAAATTGTTTGAATATCAATTGTATTGGCTAATAATAGGATATAAATGATTAATATATTGGATAACCTAAAAATGGTACCAAATACAAACCTGACCTTTTTTGCACTTGTGTCTCTAAAGAGCCTTATTAGTACGTCTTCAAACGTAAGACTTACTTATTAGTACAATCTTCTCCCATATACTAAAATGACATAAATCGTAGAGGAAATGAAATGATTTGATATAAATGGCGCTTTAGTATTGTATGAAGTGTTATATTATTCGTATACGAATCAGTAAGAAAATGTTTACGCACATATGCCAAGGGATTGAAAATATTATACATAGCTGCTGTGTGACAATCACGGAATTCAAAAGTGCCCCACGAGAAAATTGGTGCACCAATATAATAGATTTTCAGATATACATAAATACTCGTACGTACGTACCGTGTTTTTAATAACTATGATGAAGGACAAAGAAATTAAAGAAACGTTCAAAAAGTGTTTTGAGTAAACCGCAAGAAAGTTCAAGGCTAACTTATTGCATAAAATTCGATTTTGAAAATTATAATTGTTTTTGAAATTTCCATCTCATACGCGCTTCTGCCAATGATATACGTAAATAAAATATGAAGTTAGGAAATACACTATTACCTGTAGATTAAGCAAATACGCATGTACCTAATATGGTTGGTAACAATTATCTTTTAAACGTTATCGTCGTGATTTGGTAATTGTACCCGTATTTGGTCGTTAGTTCACTATATTTTATTAATTTGCTACGCTGCAGAACACTAAAAGAATTTACTTGTTAATTATTAACACAATAATCCATATTATTATAATAGTATTAATCCATATATTAATAGTCTTTTTAAAAGATTATAAGACGGTTTTTTTTTTGTATGTTGTTTTCTTTATTAATTTTTAATTTTTTGTTTAAACTTAAAGGCTCATTTGTATTTTGACGTTTCTCAACAGTTTAAAATTTGTGATAAGGATATTTTCAATGGTCGGAATAAGGGGAGAGAGAGAAAATATAACAAACGTATAATCAAAATTTCCTCTACGCCTAAAGTTCTGACTTATGTAAAACAAATGTGAACAAATATTTTTAGTTTTAGTTAGATTTAGAATAATCTACTGTTGGTCATGATTCAAGTATTTATAATACTAATTTCAGTAACTATCATCATACATGTAAACGGCAATATAAATAATTGTGGCATGTAAGCGTTAAATATGATTTATGGGGCTAAAGTGTGCGAGAAAATAATTGAATTTTTTTGGCTTCGTTGTAATACCACAAATGGTTACGAAATTATAATGATTCTTTTGTGTATATACATACAACTACATGTGTATGTACGAATATATAATATAGTCGTTTAGAGCAGAAATTTTAACATGTAAAACCTTACATAAAATCAGTGATATAGCTGAAGGTCAAATATAAATAAGTAAATTGTGAATATCGTAAATAAAATAATATTTACCCGCGATCTCTTTACGAGGGACGCTAAAAGTTAAAGGCCAGACCAATTACAAGTCAGGCGCACATTATAGGTACGACATAGAGCGATATGACGCCGCATTTTATTTCATATCTCCCTTACAGGGAAGAAACGGGTCTATTAATCTAGCTGTCTATGCCAGGACGCAACATTTTCTAACACTTGAGCATGTCAGGATGAAAACGGAGCCGACCCTCTCGTTATATTTGAGTACTGTGCGTCGCCCACCAGCTTCCATCCGGAAATAGTCCCTCAAATAAGGTGTCGCCTTCCCCACTTTATTTATGATAAACATATTTGCGAACGAAAAAGTAAAATTCCATTGTATTAGATATTATAACTATAAAAAAGTGTTAATTACCTAAGGGGCCAAGCAGAAAATGGACTTCTAGTTAATTTTGAAGTGTAGAATGTAAAAAGAGCATTTATTTGCATTGTTTTAATGTATTCAAATTGAAATGTCTTTTCTACTGGTGACAGAAAAGAATGTAAAATATAAATGACAAAATAACAACTTTCGAGAAAAATAAGCAACATTTTAAGACACGGTACTTATTTTTATCCAATTTTCTATTATTCAAATTGCTTTTAATCAAAAAGTTTAAATTTGAATATCTGCATGTTACGAACATTTCAGACAAATCGTTAGTTACAATAACCTTACATTATTTATTTTAAAATAAATAGGATTTCAACAATTAAACTTTTTTTTTATCAATATAATTGAGATTGACATTAGCCTCAAACGATCTTATGACGAGCAAAATTTATAAATTTTGCTTTCAGAGAAAAAATATTCTTTTTATGTTAACAATATAAATTTAGAAACATTTGGAAATGATAATTTTGTTTTCAAAAGAATTTTGAGCGGGTGAATGCATAATTAGAAATGTTTATAGCTTTAAGTGCTAATGAATCGTGGCATTCTATTTGCTGTTTTGTCAATGCTACTCGATATGATGCGTTTAAAATATATAATGTGCTGAGGCAAGTGTTATATTTAATTGTTCTTTACTGATATTTGACACTATTTAGCATTATTAAATATATATGCACATAAAATTTAATTATGATTACTTACTTTAACGCTTTTGATGCTCCAAAAAATTGCAAATAAAAAAGGGATAAATGAAATTAAACACAAAAAATAACTAAAACATCCGACACTTGAAAATGCTTTTAATAATTTTGTGGGTTGTGAAAAATACTTAACATAATTTTTTTTCTATTTTATACCAACAAAAGATCTGAAATGTTGACAAAAAGCTTTGACAAAAAACGCCCAAACCCTTCGGAGAGGCTAAAAAAACCACCTTGAAAATGTGTTTTTTCGAAAAACTCGATAACCGCTTTCATAGTTGAGAGCATATAATTTATAAGAATGAAAGTATCGGAAAAAAGTTTGAAAATAAAAGTTACAGAACATAGAATTCTATATGAAAATTTTCCTATAAATTAAACCCGTATCTACATATTTCCGAGTTGACACAATCAGTATATTATGATATTGTAACAATCAGTAAAGTAGTTTTAAAAAAATAAATGTTTAATAATAGTTACAGAACAATTTCCCGAAAGTATTTTTTGGGAAATATTTGTTTTTATCATCAGAGATTCTTTTCATTTCTTAAATTTTTTATCAATTTACATCATTTAATTTTTTAGTCACGAAAACTATTTTTTTCATCTATTGTATATTTCACAAAAATTACTAAAATTTGCCTCTGTATTTACTTTTCTGACTTCATATTTATCGTACGTCATTTTATTTTACAATCAAATATAATACATAAATAACATTGGTTACGTGGAATGATATACGAATGAATGAAGTTATTTGACAATGTTATTCTCTATAGACTTACACATAATATGAAAGGACGTTCAGTCTTTTTGTATATACTACTAATTTCGAAAATAAACAAAACGTGTTTCTAATGATTCGATAGCTTATTTCTTGAAAAAATTAAATTAACTTCTTAAAAATTTACATGTTACGAAGTATTTAGTAGTGAACCAAAATGTGTCGTAACAATAAGAGAAACTATTTATATAAATATAAAAATATAAAGCCACTGGATGATGTGTATGCAAGTACTTATGTACCTATTCTTTTGTTTATCATAACTTTAGTTAATCACAAAATTTATTGTAATCTGTCACAATACTATTTATCGATTTACTATTGCTTTGGTTGGCGGTAAGTAGCTACTCTCCTAGCAATAAATTCGCCATATGTATCAAATTGAATATGACGTGACATGCGTGTGGTTCAAATATCACTTCTATCAAATGTATTTCGCGTCCCGCCTAAGTACTAACTGTATACGGATAGTAAAGATTACGTTAATAATAATGGTTGTATATATATTTTTTTATATGTTTTTTGTATATATATTTTTTAAAGACGCGAAAAATGTATTACCCAATTATTCCTATCTTCAGTTAAATTTGGGTAAGTGAAATCCTAACTTTAGTTATGTTAATCGCTTAGTAAATGGTAAAAAAATAACTTGATATGAAGACAACTAACTATACGATTCCAATAAAAAAATTATTACTTCAAAATATGTTTCACTAAGATAAGTAATCGAAAATTGAGAGAAATCTGCCTCAATTTTTCATCATTTACAATCCGTCGATAAATAATTAAATATCATGTGTATTTAGAATATAACATCGAAAAACATTTTACATAACTTCATTAAATCTCGTAGTAAAAAATATTTTCTGAATTTGGAATTTATTTAAATTCTATAAAAAATTGCTTAAATTCCTAACCAAACATGCTTTTCTGTTTCTAAAACATTTAAATATATTGTCAACTTAGCTTCGTCGACGATCGATTAAAAAAAAAGAAAAACGTCGGTACAGATGGACGTCAGGAGATAAAGACTTACGAAGCCTTATTGCAGTTAGCATACGCTTCTGACACAAATGAGGCAAAGTTAAGCTATGACTTTTGTTCACATGTATCGGTTGGATATGCTTCGGTACATGTGAGATATTATTTTCACGTTCACCAGAAAGAGCAACGTAAAAGCTTCGTAATAAGATCATATTTACTTGCTACACTTTACAACGATATACTTATTCCATTTCTATTTTGCAACATTTAATTACTTCCGGCAATTCACATAAACGTGCGAATCGTATTGCGAACCATAATAATTTTTGCAAATTAAATTTATGTATATATATATATATATATATATATATATATACACATATATATATATATATATATATATATATATATATATATATACTCTTCAGCCCGGGCTTGAACGAAATCTTGTTAAACATTCTGAGTGAAGCTCATCAATCATCCTAAGAAAACGATCAACTTTTACAGTGTTTAAAATTAATAGCAGAAAAATAAGGTAATTTTTTCATAACGCGATATAATTTCTCGGACGGTAGCGGTTTTGCTTACTTTCATATACTTTTTTAAAGCTTTTAATCTATTTTGCACAAAACCGAACTTAATAAAAGGCAGACAAAAAAGATTTTAATTTTATTTTATTGCGCAAAATTTGTATGGTTTGTTTATCTTTATGTAATATCATCCTCTAATGGTTTTTAAATTATAAATAGCAAACACCCTCTCCTATCATGTGATATAAAGTCTAGAAAAGATATAGTAATAAGGCTGGATAGAGGACGTACGAAGCTTTTTCGAGTCTCTGTATTTCGAATCATTTATATTTTCCGAGTTTCTGCATTTCGACCGGCATACGAAGTAATGAAGTAAATGTTTCTACTGGTATCGCCCACATGAAGAGCAAGTTTAAGTTAAGCGGAGTCTCGGAATATAATAGTCACAAGAACAGCAAGTTTAATTTAAGCAGAGTCTCGGAATATAATAGTCACAAGAACAGTAAGTTTGAGTTAAGCAGAGTATCGGAACATAATAGTCACAGGAACAGCAAGTATGTACGTACCGCGCTTATCATACGAAATTCGAGTCTCTGTATTTCGAATCATTTATATTTCTTAGAGTTTGGTATTAAAACCGAAACTCGTAGAATATTCATTGCGTAAAAGATCGTCGTCTTCCTCATGGGAAAACAGACCTTCAAAATAATTTGTTGATGTTTCATTTTATTTTAACTTCTAAATTATATTATATAATATAATATTTACTCATAAATTCCAATATTCTGGGGAACAAGAAATAATTTCCATAGGTAATATATGAGATGATTTGCAAGGACAATATCTTCTAGGCTACTTCACTTTCAGTTCAAAATACGATTACGTAAAATATAATTACAGCAGAGAAAACGTCAAACGTACAAAATATTTTTTTGTTATTTTGCTAACAGATGATATCAAGCTACGGTAAAGAAGACGGTATATTAAAGTACAAAACAAGGCTAGACATTCCATCGAGATAATAAAAGGTGTATATGCTTATCAAACTTGACTATTTATGTTCCGAGATTATATTTAACTTAAACTTGCTGTTCCTGTGACTATTACGTTCCGATACTCTGCTTAACTAAAACTTACTGTTCTTGTGACTATTATATTCCGAGACTCTGCTTAAATTAAACTTGCTGTTCTTGTGACTATTATATTCCGAGACTCCGCTTAACTTAAACTTGCTCTTCATGTGGGCGATACCAGTAGAAATATTTACTTCATCACTTCGTATGCAGGTCGAAATTTAGAAACTCGGAAAATCAATTCGCAATATGGACATAGTCAAGAAATATATAATTTTTGTGTCATGTCGTGTCTGCCCATCCATACGTCACAGCTGTTTTCTCATCTTTAGAAACATATTGAAAAATATGTAAAAAAATTTGTTCCCTTTCCCCTTATTTTGAAAATTGTGCAAGCCAAAATTATGAAAAAAAAAACATGGGTCTTTGAAAGCTCTCATAAAGGTCGTAGGAAAACTAAAACGACGATTCTAGATGCGATAATTTATTTAAATATGCGTCATGTTTTTACAGTTATGAATGTGTGGTAGGCAATACATTTATGTTTTTCTACAGTCATAATTGATTTTCAAAAATCGTACGATGCAGAAACTTGAAATTTAGCAAAATAAAACATCTTATTAACCCACGTATTTAGCTTAAGCTAATTTATTCAAAATATTGAAAAAAATTGAAGAAAAATATAACCATCCTGTAAATGAAGGTCTGAATTTTTTTTACTTTTATTTATCACATGTGATATTGTTTTAAAGGACTTCTTACGACGTATATAATTTTTTTTATAATAATTCAATTAAATATTCTGAAGTAGCGATCTCGCTATAGTATATAAATAAAGAACATACTATGAGATCACTCATATTTTAATGTTTTATGAACTATGTAATGCGGTAAACGTGAGGATAAAATCAGACTTAATACTTGGCTAACAACTAGCAAAATTTAAAAAACATACGGAACCAGCTAAAAGTTTAAATTTGTTCCATTTCACAATTATTTGCTTCAAAATAGATGAAAATATTTTTATTGGATAGAATAAATTTCATTTGGATCACTACGCTACAATACTTTTGTGAGAAATATAATAAAATACATATTACTATGTTTAAGGCTAATTAGGTGGGATATACAAGTATGATTATTTACCCATGTAAAATTATTGAAGTAAAATATGCATATACACGCCCCAAATACTATACATTATGCATTTTCCATATCCAATTACCATGTATATGATATGTATGTCTCTTAACTAAAAATTATGTAGCCGGTCCTCTTTACCAATGAGAGGGTTCCATCCCTCGGTCGCTACGCAACCAACTATTGCTTTTATTTGATATTGTAACCCTTCCAGGAGGGGCTCCGTGAGGCCCCCCGCGCTAGGTAGCTCCATTCAATTTCGGGTGAATTCTTAAGCCCGCATTGTGCGGAATGAAATTAATTATAATAAACTTTATTCATGAACGTTTTAATGTAGATTTGTGTTAAATGCACTTACGTATTTGTAATGAGAACACGTAAAAGATAATTAATAAAACAAGATAATACTAAATTAATAATGAAAAAAATTGAAATAATAATGTACAAAATTCAAGAAATATAATTGACCTCAATTCTTTCAAAAGTTTTAAAGAGACTAATTAAAATAAAACGTTGAGATAATTTGCTAATGTCTTTTTGTATAATGATTGCTAGAAATGTATTATGACTGCGATAGATGTAGGTATTTATAATTAAGAGTCTATTGAAAATAAATTAGAAACTACTTTTGAAAATATCAAGAAATATAAGGGATACAATAGACGAAAAATATGTATCAACAAAGTTATAAAATGCTTACCTTGAAATTGCATAAAAACTTTTCACTAATGCAATGCTTCGATTGCACTACCAATATTTAGTTCGATTAAATTTAAATAATATCACTTTTAGTAATTCAAATTTAAATAATATCTTGATTAAATAAGATCACATCGAATAAGAGTACCAATCTGTAAATCAATCCAAAAAAAATATATTTTAATTATATTGTTCCACTTCTACTTGAACTAGACAAGCACGAAGCACCTTTGTAGAGTTCCGTAGTAAAATAAATAACTCTTATAATTTCCTCATGTCTTACCGTAACCAGTTTAACAGTTTTTACAGTTTCAGACATATATAAATAATTTTTTTCTAATAGATTATTCATATAAGGACTAAATTAATATGCATCGAAATAATGTAAACTAAACTGGAAATGGACAATTTTTTTACGCACGTTCCATCACGTTGGGTATCATTGACCAAATTTTTGAAAATGAAGGTTAACAGTTTTGTACAGTACGAGACGCATCTCGCTTTAATTTAACCATAATTGTGAACAATTAAATGAAATTAGGTACTAGGATTTAATTATAATTTTGAAATTCAATTATTTGTTTAAATATAAATAGAGTATGAATAAATTTCCATTTCCCCGAGGTTCTTAGGATACTACAAATAGGTATCGAATTTCACAATAAATATGGCATCTGATGCCTCTTAACACATCATTTTCATTACATTTGAATTTGAACATTTCTTAAATTTAAAACAATAAATATTGGGTCCTAATAGATTGTTATAAATAATTAATGGGTAAATAAAGGGATTTTTCATCAGGCCTTGGAAAAAAAACAAGGTGAATGTACTATCGGCGTAACAAATATATATATATATCTGACCTTTATAAATTTAAAGAAAATTTTCTGACTTTTTGCTGATGTAAATGTATCGCCGATTTTATAACCGCTTTTGAAGAACAACATTTTACAACGCCGTCCTTTAAAACGAGCCGCATCATCGCCCTAGTTGTAGAAGTGTTATGGTACAAAACATTTGGACTAGGCAAATTTTCGGATTTGCATATTTTTACAGTATCCGTAAAGGCAAATTTTCGTATTTGCACATTATATGCGGAACGCAAACTTCTAAAAGAAATTGATAGGGAAGTTGATTTTGTTTACCTTCATAACCGATATCAACTTGTGGTGATAGAAATTTATGAGAAAACAACATTCGATTTTTAACTCAAAAAATGATGTAACAACTCCGACGTGCGAACTTGTCAAATGATCTCGAGAGTTAAGAATTGTTTATGGCACAAAACATATTAAGACTAGGCAAATTTTCGTATTTGATATTTATGCCGAACGCAAGCGCACACATACAAAGGCGCGCGCGCGCGCGCACGCACGCACGCACGCACGCGCACGCACACGTACACGCGCACACACGCACACGCGCACACAGGCACACACGCACGCACGCACACACAAATATATATATATATATATATATATATATTTGAAGTTTTTACTTGTGTTCCAGGTTTATTTTTATTTCATTGTTTAAAATCTTAGGCGTTTTATTGGTTATTGAAATATAGACCGCAACTGAAATATGTTGAAAAAATTGTAAAATATAAATCATATAATCTATGAGTCTCATTCATAGATATGAGAAAAGAATGACTACAAAAACATAATAAAATTCCACATTTCTCGAAAATTACGAAGGCTACTTCGCGATATCTACCTTTAGCGAATATAGTTTTTCATTGTGTATACTTTATTTTTATTTTGGTTTTTGGGGCATTATTTTAAGAGAACGCTGTTTTTTTTTATAATCACTTATTTTTATTATGTTTGCTTTTTATTTTAGTAATTCAGATTAGAAATATATATATATTTTTAAAAGAAATTTTTAAAACTATTTAAAATTGTTTTTTTAAATCGTAATTTTTTTTATTTAATGAACGCTATTCCAAGATAAATTTATATAATATGCCAAATTTTGATTAAATCTTTCAAAAAATCTTATTAAAAAATTTAACATAAGGATAAAGTTTATAACGATTAGGCGACGAGGGGATAAGTACAAACAATAAACTAAGGATAATAAGATGCCAATTAACATAGCATGGCTGAGCTGAAGTTACTTCATTAAAACTTTCTGCATTAAGCCAATAACTGAAGGTCACATATGTCTCAAATTTGCTGAAATGTAACTACTTTGTTGTTTTTCAATAATATAAGATCTCTTACATGTTTTGATCGATATGTTCAACATACGTTTTTTTCTTACGGACTAAAATAACTTTGTAAACATACATATTTTCAATGGTAAACTATCATATTATATATTTATTGTTTGGGAAATGAGCGAGAAATTATTTTTCTTTTCCCTACTATGAAATACATGTTAATAAAATGTTTATTCTAAAGATGGAAAAAGATTAAAAAAGGTTTTTCTAAAATGAAAACATTTACATACCTTTTATTGCACCACGAAAAACAACAATATTGTAAGTGTAATTTCGTATGTGAAATCGTGTTGTCCAAAATCATTATTAAAAATGAATTAAAAAAAGAAATTAATAAAGTCACATGTTTTTGTTTATTTTCCATGATAATAAAAATACCACGAAATAATATATTTAAAACTTGCGTCCTTTACTCTTTGGGAGCATTTATATAATGTCCAATCTACTGACAATCTACCGCAAACCGAAATTCGGTGTAATTCTAAAACTCATTAAGTTAGTTTCAGAATCATCGAGCTGCAATAAGAGATTTATCCGGATACTAGGTGTTGAAATCCTCCATGACTGAATTTGATGGACAAAATACAGTGCAACTTTGTGTAATGAAACAAACCGATGGATATTATGATACAAATACTTACGTGTATGTATGTATATATATATATATATATATATATATATATATATATATATATATATATATATATATTTGCATATATCGTCATAATTCCCCGTTTACGTTTAGTTATGGAAAAAAGAAATAAGTTAAAGGTATTAGACCATTTTCATGTTTCAACTTTAATTAAACATCCTAGAAAGGATTCTAGGATGTTTCATACTAAGTAGGAACTTGGTATGAATGAAGGTTATTTTCCATTTTCCCAAAATATGTAAAATCTAAGATTGAGTACAATTATTCTTATATGTTCAACAAAAGCCAATGAGAATGATTTCAAATAATAAAATGTCAAAACCCATAATTGTGTTTGATTCCATATTATTCGTTTCGTGTTTTTTGTCGTTTAAGCATAAACTACGTAAGCATAAACTATGTGACAAAACATTTATTTATTAATATTATTATATTACGTTAACTCAATAATTTAACAAAACTTTTAAGTTTATATTAAATTTCCAATAACTTATTCGTGTCTAATATATTAATAGTACACAAAAAGACCACACATACTCATATTTCAATTATTTTCCATCGCGGTATGACTCTGTATAAAATAGGAATAATATCACCCCGAAAAGAAAGCGGAACACAGCAAAATTAATGTGCATCTTAATTTGCTTCAAAAATACTTTATAAATATTTAAATGAGCTCGACGTAATATCCTGACGCATCATTTTCACATCATCTTGCTAAAATAGCATTAAATTAATTTCATATTGATTTTATCTTATCCAAAGCTAAGTTCATTAACTCAAAATGATCATTAAAATATATAATTTGTCCCTGTAACGATAACGAAAGTAATGCCTTAAGGGCTATTAGTATCTAATGGTTTATAAAATTCATTGTTATGTAATATGTTTTGCATATTGCTAAAAACAGTTATCGGTTTAAGGAAAAGACAGTTTGATAAGTATAGTCTCTCAAAAACTGTGGCGTACATAAAAAACCAATTGGTGCTAGTCTAGCTCCCATTTCTATATCTTGAAGTGGAATAAATATTTAGTAATTAACTAGGACTGCATCATTAATATCCCAAAAACTACGACATCTAGAAGCACTCTTTTATACTTTTTGGGTACATTTCTAAAAAACAATTTCTTATCGTAATTTTAGTTTCAGTAATTTCGAAAATTAAAAGGAGCTCAGGATAATTTGTTTTCATATTTTATGACGTACTAGACAGATGCACTATCCAAAATTATGGAAAAAAAATATTTTGGGGACTATTAAAAGCCCTTTAAAATAGCCTTTTTAAATTACACTCCACACTACATAATAAATTTTTAAAAAAATTATTTATCTTATTTGGTTTCCCGAAATTTCCATACTCTCCAGAGATTTAGAATATAATTAATATTTGAGTGTTAGGTTTTGAAATATGTGCGGGTTAAGAGGTTTACTACTGTGCCTTATTTCTACGACAAGCAGTTTCTGGAAAAAGCTGCACCAGATGGACACACGAACACATAAGTAATCTTACAAGGGTTTTGTTTTTGCTTTAGGGGTACGGAACCATACAAATGCACGTGCAATATCAATTAAATAATCTTTCACAGGCATTGGACAAATAATTTGATTGTCTATATCCCTTTAAATTAATGGAATTTAACCAACATAATTTTGCATAGAAATACACCAAATGAAGTTATATTATTTTTTTTTTTTATTTTTCACATATGTAATATAAAAGTTTATAAAGTTAAAATAGACTTTGGAGGTTCATATTTCGCGAAGACGAGGCCATATAAAAATATTTGATGTTTTAATTTGCATTTGAAAAAACCACGCTCGATATGATCGAAATTTTCTTCCACGAGAAAAAATATTTTTCGACTTTAAGAAAATTTAAAAATATATTTTTTTTTCAATTAAAAGACGTATTTCTATATTTTCAGTAATTCAACTATTTTTATATAATATTTAATCACAGGGGCCTCAACTAGAAACAATTTTGATATTGTGGCATAGATGGACAAAAACAAGAAAGGATGGATGGACAGGTTGACATAAGGAAATAAGAGTTTAGTTTTTATCATTAGACTACGGAACCTTAAGATAAATGTGTTGTCCGTAGTTTGATAAGCTTGAAGTAAGTAAAAGAAAAAGTCTCTCCAGAAAGTGTAATTTGGATTTGGTGCAGCTATTAGTGATATTATACATAATACACTCTGTGAAAAGTTGTTGACAGTCCTTGCTGAAGGTTTAAATAATTTAAGTGTTTTAGATATATATATATTCGATTTAAATATTCCAATAAGTAACATATATTTCCAGACTATATTATAGAACAAGTTGAATTGCAGATAATTGTATAAACTTATGTAAACACTAATGAAATTCATCCTCTTATTAAATAACAAGTAATATTGGGTAAATTTAATATATTAACTACGATAACTAAAAATTTAATCGCGCACTGTCTCAAGCAGTGTGGTATGTTATTAAATACCAACTGAGTAATTCAATATTTATGAATAAAACTAAGGTCAGGTTGTTACTTCTAGAATTCAAATTAATAAATTATTATTACTGGATCTCAACGTCTAAATAAATTCGAATTTGGTAGTTAGTGTCTTTAGGATAATATGCCTTAGCGCAATTATCAGCGAGAAGTTTAGACTTCCGAACAGTGACTATTAAATGGAAAAACTTTATCCGCTTAATCGCCCAAGTTCATGTACAAATTTAGGAAACTTGAAAGTAATAATTGACTTCGCCCGGAAAGCGACGTTTTAATTTTCGTATTCTCCTAAACACTTTTTTAAACAAGTTGAAACACTGAAGAAACGGCCGGCTGAATATGGTAATGAAATTCTTCGTGAATTGTCGTAGTAGCATATGTATATTTCTCATATATTTCCCAGTTATTATGAATATAATTGATATAACTATGAATTGGATGAACTATTTCAAAGAAGATAATCTCAGAATATAAAAGAAAAAGTCATGACACTGAAGTGCACTTTATTAATGTTTGTATTAAAAAAAATTATTGCTTTTTTAGTGGATATAATTTTGGTAGTTTAACCAAAAGGCACGTAGAAATATTTGAATAGCACAAACCTGAAATCCACCATAATGTGACTCTGATTTTAAATTTATAAAAAAAGTTAGATTTTTGGGTTTCAAATCGTGAAAAATAAAAGAAACGGTGTCCTTTGGTAAGGTACGAATAACAAATATTTTAGCAAAAATAAATACAATGTATAAATGAATAAAAATGAAAATTCAGCTATATTCAAATAAAAAGATCTTTAATGACCAGGAACCCATATATATTTCAGGCTCCCAAAGGAAATACCCAAATTTACACCTAAATAAACTAACCGAATGGTTCAGAATTTTACTTTTATGTAACATTTATCATTTTTGAAAAATTCAGAACAAAGAGGTCCCTAATTTTATCTCCATTTTTTACTCGGCTGCGATGAGAATTAAAGAAGCGTACTATAATTTTGCGGAGTATTTATTTCCTATCACAATTATACCTAGCCGCTTAATATTCAATGAGATATTTAAATATTTTTTTTCAATCAAGCAATAATTAATAGGCAAATAAAAAGGAGGCAAGAAACGAAAGTTCATATAGTTCAATTTAAATATTTCATCATAAAAAATAATTCATTTCAAATTGAAGTCCATTTTAAAATGAAGATTTTTAAAATTTAAATATAATATAAGTGTGTAACGTAACTGAAGTGAATACGGCACGACGCTACTACCAAACATCAGCATACAAGCTTATCAAGTGGAATATATGTTTCGTATAAAGAGGGCAGTTTATTTGTGTCAATTTCTCACTTGTATCTGACATTCTATGATTAGTTTTATTTAATTATAAATAAAGCAAAATAATGTAAAAAACCAACTTTGCCAACGTAATTGTATCGAATAAGAACAGATTTTAAAAATACTCAAGGTCATCATGAATAATCGAAGTAAATGTAGTGTTTCTGATTCCCGCCGGCCGTCTATTTTGGGAGTATATATGAAGCACACGCTTTAAGCAGTTTAAAAATGATTTTGTAAAAAATATAGTGAATTATTTAGCGAACTTTAACTAGAGCCATAATAATTGTCATTATGTTATTATGTCATTATATTATGTTATGACAAATTTTCAAAAATTACCTACGGCGTTCCGCCAGATACTAGTGATCTGCCGAAAGGTTTACCTACAATGTTTGAAACTACTATTTTTCCTTCAACTCTCTATTCACAGACGTACTTTTCACAACCGTGTACCAACAGGGAAAAAACTATTTTTTTTTAGATGTTAGTAATACATTCTTGTTGATCTTTTTCGACTATAATTTATCACATTAACGTAAAGTAATTTAATTACATTTTACTTACTTAGTGAATATGATTATTTTAACTACGTCGCAAAACATATTCATCTCGAGGCACCCGTTTAATGAGGCCTCTGCTTTCAAGAATATGTGGTACCTTTAGTGGGGCGTATTCAGAACAATTTTTAGAATTATCTTTATATTCCCCGAGGCTAGTCAACATACAGCCTTTATCAACAAAAGAATGGTCCCATTATCTCAGACAATTCTGAAGTTTTGCAGAAATGAAAAGCTTTTCATGGTGCCTGCAATTAATCTGCCGTGTCTTTTAAAATTCGGTTAGTAAGAGGAAGAGACAATAGATGACAGCAAATAATATTTAATAGTTCGCTCATATTTAATAAGCATGAATCGTTTTTCAGATTAACAATGAACATATTCACGTGGGCACTTTGTTGTTAAGTGTGCGTTTTTTTTTGTATTTCGGGTGCGGACTGTAAACAAAGTTATTGAGGAGTTGCTTGTCGAAATAAACTAAAGTAGGTTCACATAGTTGCCTATGTCTCTTGAAATTGTTGATGCAAATTATTTTATTATGAAAAACCCTTCTCATACGATGCATTGCATGCAAAAAATCACTCCTGGTTTATATGCATGTAGAAAAATAATATTTAGCTAACATTAATTGAGATTTCTGTATGAAACATCTCCTTGCAAAAATGTATGTATATTGCCCTAAAATTACAGAAACTATGGCTTTGTGGCAGATGAATTGAAAACTGATGGACATACGTACATAACGAAACTGAGGTCCTTTTTCTCTTTGTATAGCTCTAGAGTTCATTTGCAAGTTAAAAATGATTTAAAATCGTTTTCATTTCATTAAATGTGAAATAAATATTGAAAATTTTATCTGAAATACCAATTTGAAATAAATAATTTAATTTTAATATCAGATACAATGCTTTTCATTGCAATTCACACCGACACTTAAATATAGGCTGTCTGCAGGAACAACATGCGACAGTGCATGAAGGTTATTTATTTTTATCCGTAATAAAATATCTAGCTCGTTGTCTTTTGACTTTTTCTTTTGATTATATTTTTATATTATTTTTGGTCTAACTGTTTGTTTGTAGGCGTATCACACAAAAACTACTAGACATGTTTATATGCTATTAATATTTTATAGTTTAATATACGGAATGCATTGTGAGGTTTTGGATTTTTTCCATATTGTTTTCAATACGATACCTAGAATTATAATGCGTATTATGTTCTCATGAATCGCAAACTTATATTCGTATTTTCTAATGGTAACAATTGTAGATGAATTCGCGTCTTCTATTTAAGTTTTGTACAAGATATCGTCCTAATTGGATTCTTCACTAGAAGACGAAGTGGGTCATGATTCATTGTCTTATAATATATTTATGTTGAGATTTGAAAAATAATCGAACCAGTTTTTGGGGATATGTAAGTTTTAAATTTTTTTTCTATATAAGATACTTCAAGGTGACGTAAAAAAAGTTAAAAAAGAGAATTTGGATGATTGTGCATACAAATTGTGAAATACGAAAAGTCATTTAAATTATTTCATTAATTTAGGCGCTAAACCGTCTGACGGACATGTACATACACAAACGTCCGAAATAATACACAAATTCAATTTTTTTAGACGCTATTAATATAATACGATTGATTTTCATCAAAAACTCAACTCATCCTTAAGTAGCTCAAAAATAAACAAAAACCTGTTAAATATGAATAGTACGAATGTTAAGTGCACGAATTACGAGGGTTTCCTTTCCATTCAGCTACATACAAAAGTTTAATCCTTCAAGGAAACACAGTTTTCTATATAACTATTCCCAAATATTGATATTATTTATCACTCTATAACATATTTCCTGATGTATCTTCCAGAGGATAATACCTAATCACTTGGTTGCTTAAAGCTCTTTAATTTATTAACGGGTGTTGACCGAAATACATTTGCACCTAATTGCAAAAACTATGATAACGAAATTAAAAAAAAAATTTGAATAACCATTTATTATATAGCAGGTTTTGGAAAATATTCGTTTACGTACAAGTTTTGGTAAAGTATTTATAAAAATATTCGATACCATTTTCGATTGTATTTAAAACTATCTCGCTCAGTAAGATGGAAATATTCTTCTGTGAGAAAAAATTTTTAAACTTTTGACGTAACAATTTACGTCAAAAGTTTTAGAAAAATAATATATTTCTAGATTTCCACATAATTTCGCTATTTATTTATATAAAAAATTACCATAATTGGTTTTAAACCAAAACTATAATATTATGAGTCTTATTTTTCCATTCGACTACGCAATACCAAAGACATGTGTTGTCCTTGAATTTGATACGCTTGGCGATAACTTCACAGGCCTAAGTTTTACCTAAATTTTTTCGTCCGTTCGAATTAACGAACTTTCCATATTACCCGCATATCAATTTAAAATGAATCATCTATTAGATACACGATACTCATTGCTTCTCATTACTGAACTATGTATATGAAACTACACATAACTCACTGTGCGGCAAGAACATGTGTGTATTCTTAACAATTCGTGATAAAACTTTTCCTAATTTAATATAACTTCCGTCTCTCTTTAAAGGAAAATATATACAAATACATAATTTTAGAGTGGAAAACACCGAAGCCTATCATAGCAGGCGATTTAAATTCTCCAGATATAATTAAGTTACTGTTTAAAACATTTCAGTCGAGAATATATGAGGGCATCTTCAAATTTCGTTATAAAAACCCAAATTGACATTTTTTAACTTTATATGAATTACAACAAAATTAATCGTCATATTAGAAATAGGAGACATTTAAGATATTAACTATGATAATTTAATGTTTAATCAAGGACTGTCTCAAACAAAATAGTTCATTATGCAGTACAAACTGCGAAATTTAATTATTCAATAATAATATTAAAGTCAAGCTATTACTTGAAAGAATCAAATTAATAAATTATCGTTACTGGATCTCAACTTCTAAGTAAATTCGAATTTGTTAGTCAGATTTTCTGAGGATCTATTACGTCTCTTGGGACAATTATTAATGGGAACTTTAAGCACCAGGATAGTGATTATTAAATGGAACGACTCTAAAAAAGTTTATTCACTTATTATGCCAAGTTGCTACATTAATTTAAGTAACTTGAATATAATAATTGACTTCATGCGGAAAATTATATTTCACTTTTCTTGTTTTATCAAATTGAAAACAAGTTTGTTTCCCGAAGAAATTCTCGCTAGTATATGTTAATGACTTGTAATGAGCCATCTTTAAATTATGATACTTACCATAATTTATATTCCTGAACTATAAATTGGTTGACCCGTTTTGATAATGTTCTTCTCGGTGTATGCTAAATCAAAGGATTGAGTTGATTTTATTTACGCTTATATTAAAAACCATTTTATGGTATTTTCGAGTGGATATGATTACAGTGTATTAAGTAAAAGACGTACATTCAGTGCCCTATCTGTTTAATAATATCGCCGTCAAGATGCTTGCCATGAATGGATATTTTCACATATCTGCTAATATAAAAATGTTCATTACATAAATTATTTATTGAAGATGAATATTCAATTCTATTAAAACACACAAAATTTAAAATAATTTTATCTGTATGTAAACATATTTTTGTCACACAAAGATAAGGATCTCTTTATGTTAATTTTATATTTGTGTATCACGCAAGGACATTTTATGATTATACTTAGTTAATTATGAATTATTATGGTTCAACAACAGGACCCAACAAATAAACCAATCACTTTATGAAAGTAATAAGATTAATTAGGTAAATCGATATAAATGATTTAGTTAGAGAAACTTTATATATTCTTATTAACATGAATATGTCTTATAAATCAGGATGCTAGTTCGAAAGTTGAGCGTTACGAAAATAGGGAAATTCTTAAAATGTCATGAAATATATGCCGAGCGCAGTACAGTTAAGTTGCGTACATACATATATAGAACAAGGATTTATGCGTGCAATAATAGGAAGGATTTTTGGAAATATTCCAGATTGTTATGAGTAATCGATGTACTTTTAAACGTTCTATTCCCTCCCACCAGCCTGCATTGACATACATTTAGGATTATGACAATGCCGCTAATACTTTTATAACAAAATTGTAACAACTAATGCAAAAAAGTCAGACTATCGAGATGTATCATATTGTAAATTTATACAAACTGAATTTCAGGAAACAGCAAATCGAAGAAAGTGCAATCCTAGTTCTAAAAAGATTCTACTTATTAACGTTGAAAGAACCAAATTCTATAAGGAACACAAAGATCTCACCCGCCTAGTGCTAGGACAGATATTACTGACGGCGACCCAAGAAATAATGATCTCAGCGCTAGAAACCTTAGTCCACCACTGTAAGATCTGTCAATGCGTCGTTTGAAGCTCATATTTTTCTTGCAACTCTCTCTTTTTACAGGCATATTTTCCAAAGCCGTATCCCGACAAACATAATTGCATTTTTTATTAAAACAATGATACAAATACCTTCGCATAGTTCATTTTGGATGTGATTTATCATATTAACGTAAAATAATTTAATTATATTTCACTTACTTAGTGCATACGATTATTCTAATTATATCTTGAGAAATATGCGACAAGAATCATTTGTTAAATGAGAGTCTGTTTTCATGAATATGTGCTTTGTTTAATGTGGCGCATTCAGCAAAATTGTTAGAATAACCTTACTTTTCACCGGAGCTTGGAGACACGTGATCTGTATTAATGAAACAATGGTCCCATTATCTCAAACAATTCTGAACCTTTGCAGCAATGAAAATCGTTTCATGGTACAAGCAATTAATTCGCAATGTCTTTCAAAACGTGTTTAGTGAGAAGAAGAGACAATAGATGACAATAAATGATATTTAATTGTTAACTGGTACACAATTAAATGAAACTACGTGGTATAGTATTATTTCTACTTTCTTTAAGCTCTTTACCACGACCTAGATTTCATTGTATTACAACATATTCAGGTGGGCTATTAGCGAAGATTTGAATTTTGCTTAGTTTAATTTAATTGTGCGTTACGTAGTTTCATTTAATTGCGAATAATGAATTTCTACAAAATTAACGCTAGATATATTCAATGTTAACTGGTATTTAAGAGACTTGAATCATTTTCCAGATTAACAACGAATATATTTACGGAAACTAATGCGAGTTCTTTTCGTATTACGTTTATAGAATGTGAATAAAATTACCGGGAAGATTTTATTTTCTAGTGCTAATAATAAATGACCAAATAAGCGTAAAATCGGATCCTACAGTTGTGTATACCTCTTGAAAGTGTAGATGCAGACCATTTTAAAAGACCTATCTACTTCGACAGAAGGCACAAAATGATCGCCTCTATTTTATATCCATGAAGAAACATTAAAATATTTTGACTCATAAATTAATAAGTTTACTCGCGTTTGGAAAGACTAATAACGTGTAGTACAAACATATCCTTCCTACACTAAAACCCATGAATTTGATTTTAAATACCAAGTTGAAATTAAGTAACGCTATTATTTTATTTCGATTCTAAATACGTAATGAAATTATTGCAATCCAAATCGATTCTTGAGTATCCATTGCCTACATGGAGAGCACGCGTCTGTGCATGGTGATCATTTATTTAGCAAGTGATATAATGTTTTGTTCCTTATCCTTTAGAAAATTTCTGGTGTTTTGCTCATTATTATACGTTATTGCTTACAAGTATGTATACACAGAATAAGTAGTAAATGGAAAAATATGCATTACCGTGCAATCGCATCGTATAAAAATGAAAGCCATTCACAAAACCAAAAAAATGGAGGTATTTTTCACTACAGATATATCGACTTTCCAAATTTTTTTCGATGTATAGAAATTAATCTGACATTTCTTTTTATATCGCGATATTCAACGACGATGCGTTGTAGGGCTGCACCACGCCATCTTAGATGTGACTTTTAGAAACAACTAGAATAATGTATGTCAATATATAAATTTTGTATATTTCCTAGAGATTATCACTATGTAATGTTAAAATATAAGAAATGTTTACCAATTTCTAAAAGTATGCGCTGTGTTATAAATTCTTTAGATGAAACCTAGTCACTTTTCTTATCTTAAATTAGTAGTTGTTTGTATTTATTCGAATTAATGGCTATTTTTATTTTTAGTTTATAAAGTATTTCTTTTTGGATTTCCCAAAGAAGGTGCTGTTAAATAAAAATGGATTAAAGTAAAAATTGATTTCCTACAAAGTTAAGCACAATTTGTTCAGAACATTTTAAAAATTATGAAATAATAAAAAAAACCGCAGAAGAGATTTCGATATCTTGAAGCAATACCAACAATCAATATTTGGTCATGTTTTTTGGTGAGTGAGTTCGGAAAGTAGATGCTAAGTCAAAAAGGAGTGAACATTCTTTTGAAATGAAACACATTTTGTTTGAGGATATTTTTAGGAATTTATATAAAAACTATTTAGCCTTCATAAAAATTACGACGATTAGACGAACATTAGTATGAGGAGTTACACTTTTTTGCGAACTATTAAAAGTAGTATTAGAGTTTTTGCTTTACATAAAAACAATCACTTTTTTGTTTTAAAGTATGTTTTCCAAATCACTTGTATAAAATATCAATATAAATGATATATGTGAAAAAAATATTTATTTACTTTTTTCCTGAAATTTCACCTCAGAGAAGAGTGACACTAAAAATCACCCAAGCTTCGTTGTACCACGTAAGCGAAAATTACAAGCCATGATAAATAATAAAGAGAAATTAATTAAAGAACGGAGGCTTCAAATGAAATAACTTCAGGCGCAAAATAGGCGATTCAAAAGAAAAATTGAAAGAGTCGAAGATTTTCTTAGAGGATTTCAGGCCAATGCTCCAGTATGAGAAGATATATATTTTTTAAATTCAAATACAGAAGATAAAGACTTTACTTGTCCACAAATAATTAAAAGTGAATCAGAGCACATAATCAAATCCAAATATTCGCCAACTTTAAGAACTTTAGCATTTTCATTTGCACTTTTCTTCATTAAAACCTTACGATTATATTAGAGAAACATATGATTCCTGCCTTCCTCATCCTCGCACCATAAAATAATGGTATGAGTGTATTAACAGTAACGCAGGTTTCATTACATAATCTTTGAAAACTTTTAAATGGAAAATTGACAATTCAACAGATATAATTATTAGTAATTTTGTAGTTGATGAAATGTCGATACGTTAACGAGCTGAGTGGGATGGAAAAGAATTTTACGGATATGTAGATACGGGAAAAAAAACAAAAGAAATTATTTTTAGCTGAAGCCAAAAAAGCTATAGTTTTTATGATAACAGCTATTAACAGTAACTGGAAAATTTGTGTAGGATATTTTCTTGTAAGTATAACAGGAGTGCAAAGAGCAAATTTAGTTTAACAATAATTAGAGCTCCTACACAAAAAAAAAATAAAATAATTTCTTCGACTTTTGATGAGTGCGCAGCGAATATCACCAATATCCAAAATTATTTTTTCTCATCCGACACCAATATTGGATCGTTCGTATATGCTTAAACCTATAAGGAATGCATTTCACGTATATCGAAACTTTATAGATAATTATGGTAATCAGGTTAGCTGGAAATATTTAGAGAAATTGAATAGTATTCAAGAAACAGTAAAGTTTCACTTAACCAGTAAACTTCATTGAATACATATTGCTTTCAAAATCAAAAAAAAGAAAGTTAAACTGACCAGTCAGTTTTATTTTTAAAAATGAATTAAAACTCCCCTAACTTCAGGGTAGTCAAGCCACTGGTAATTTTTTGCAGGTAATATTCTTTTGGACATATTTTTTTCAAAAAGTATCTGTTGATTTGGTTTTAAGAAACCGCTATGTGGCGAAAATTGTAATATCATGTTGCCTTTCTTGCAAGAAAGTACTGCATATTTAAAAGCCTTAAAAATTGGGTTTTAACAATTTGTATTGATATTCTGAAATATTTTTATTCACAATTTATTGCAAGGAAATTACTTAATGTATTTGCCATTTTACAAAGGCAGTCAAGATCATCTCGAATTGTTATTTCGTAACATACGGTCACATGGTGGCTCAAATAATAACCCCACCTCGAGACAATTCAAGTCAACATCTGAAAACTTCTGACGCATATATTTTTACGGGGGACCAAAAATGATAACTGTGTAACTAGAGGAAATTTCTATTTTGCAATATTCTTCTGCCATTGAATGTATTAACTGTACCAATACGATATGATAATTTTGAAGAAAAGAAAGAGAGTTTTGAAGCAGAAGTCATCATGACTATTCAGAATTCATTTGCCAAGTTATAACTTATATCTCTGGATTTTTTATGCATATTTTAATAAGGAAAATTTATTTGGAGACTTGTATTATTAATATATGTAAATACATAGAAAAAATAATAAAAGGAAGAATAAACACGACAAAAGAAAAATCATTCTAGAAACTTTTAGATATTTTGTTGGTACAAGCATTCAATCCCATCAAGATTTTCCAACAACAACCCATGTTACTAACTTAATTAAAGTGATAATGTCAAAGTATATCGACATAAAGATACATTATACAAAAAAAATGAAGCGAACGATAATTACTTAATAAGTATAGAATTTTCGAATAACATTAAACAATTTTTTTTTTACATATATTTATTCGCATGCAGTTCCAGTCATTCCAGGATACCAGTAATTTCTGTTTTATTTCATACTGACAAAATAAAAGTTTTTGCATTATTTACACAACATCAAATCGTAAAATATTGTTTTATTTTGTTTCCTCTTTATAGTTATTATTTTATCTAGTTGTTAATACTATCATGCATTAACAACTAGATAAAATAAAAAACTTTGGAATATATAAAAAAGTTGTTTATTTAATAAATAATAAATTAATGCTTGTATGTATTCTACGATGAACAGGGAATGTTTAAAAATAATGTAAAATTTTACGTATATTATTAAGCGTAATTTAGGGAAAGATCAAAAAATTATTATAATGTCTAAATATATCATGGTATCTTAAAAAAAGAGATTTGTTCACTTACTACTTTCTTTATCTCATTCGGAACGGAACATTGTCATTATAAATTTAAATTATCATATACATTTTTTTTAATTATGTTATTAAACAACTTGGCAGTTTTGATAAATTATGTTATTAAACTTTTATTTCGTTTATTTTTATCTGTGTCGCTAAATTCATTCTTCAGATCATGCGAGTGTCTCTTTAGATTATCTTAAAAAAGTATTTAAACATAGCGGTCAATTTTTATTATTGCTTTATGTCGATATCGCAGTGAGCGGTCATTAAATAACCACATCAATATAGAATTTTTGTTGGGAGCAGGATAAAAACATGTGACATAGCGTGAAAAACGAAAACAAATTTAACACTCCATGATGGTTATGAACACGGGTGGGGGCGTACACCGTGTTGTAATTGGCGTGTTTAATATTAATTTGTTTCAAACTAGCGACACAGGTTTTCCCACAGTTCTGCAAATATTCCAAATCTAAACCAACAACAAAGTTAAGTTGAATTTTAGGAATACAAACGTGACCACATCACCCCGATGTCCTCGAAACATGATGGTATCAACCCAATAACAGTATTAAACTGAATCTTTATGCAGTTAAGGGTATAAGCTTTTTAATAATTGGGAAAATCAAAAAGCGATTAATTATAAACAAAGAAAAAATTCGCCTAAGAATGGAGCGCTCAGCGGCGTACACAATTTATCGTCCAGACTCCATCCATTAATTCGATTTACGAGGTTAACGGTAAATCTTGAAACATTAAAGAAAGAGCTCTATCTATTCAACCTCATGATTAAATGACTTAATGACCAAAAGATAATACTACTCTCTTATTACTTTCGTAAAGAAAGTGGTTATTTTCCTTTCAAAACAATTTTCAAAGGAAAACAATGTATTTTGTATTACATTTTTATTTGAATATACGGTAAATAATAAGAAATTAAATAAACAATAATTAATTTCAATTAAATATTTATTCAATACGTGACACAATTTTGATGATTTTATGGAAAACAGAAACATTGCTTGTCGTATAAAGGAACACGCTGAATACACACTTTTTATCAACTTTGTTGAGCAAACCATCTTAATATTCCCATTTCATTATCACGTCATAATTTCTCAACCTCTATTTGAATAATTTCTCTGCGATCATATTTTTATCTAACAAAAAGTTTTAAAAATATTATACTGTATGAGCCTCTGGATGATGTATACGTGTTACGATATACGTATTACCACACGATAACGAATCATATAGAAATGAAAGCCTATGAGCAGCATAAATAGCAAAACATGTATAAACACTCCGTCAAACCTAGCACCAAAATGTATGCAAAACAAAAACCAAAAGCTTCGTCATGTTTATTCGAAAAACAATCAACGTACTAGCACCTGAGCTTTGGCGTTCCGCCAACCTACGGCTGCAGCCTGAAAGCTCCAAAGGCTCATATAGTATTTAAATTAAATTCTCTCTGGTCCGCAGACATTTCACCCGCGCCATATTACTTCCGTCGCGCGCCTTTGTAAAAGCTATACGTGTACGTTGTAGTCTGAGTGGCGCCGGCCTGTTGATTCTCAACAGGTCATGTTCAATTTGTAGGGCTCAACCAATGTTACCAGATCTTTTTGTCTTTTTTTTAAATATCCGAATTATAACGAAAATAACATCCAGATAGAACGCAACTAACAGGGAATTAAGTAAGCCCTAGATGGCGCAGTAATTTGATTGAAATAATTAATTTTGGAAACGTTGTGGAAAATATATTAATATCTGTTATATATGTATACAAATATATATTTATATATATATATATATATATATATATATATATATATATACATAACTTAAAATAAGCACCTGGCCACATACCTATACTTTAAACTAATTAGATTTATCTAAAAATATATTAATAGCACCCGTACTTACCTATTTATTGAAGAGTTTTACAGAAAAAAAAATTAAGTTTTATTTTTGTTAGCATCATTTAAGATCAAAATTTAAACTAAAGGATTTTTGTTTTTATTTTAAAAGTTAAGGAAAAAAGATCTTGCTTTATAAATGCTCATTTTTAATAATTTTTTTCATAACTGTAAAGTAATTTTCACAGTAAAGTAATCTTCTCAGTTTTTTAATTTAGTCAGATTCTGAATTATTAATAATTCAGAATCTAACGCAAAAATCCATACAGATTATATGAATGAGAATAAAGAATTTAAGAGAAAAGAAAATTATATAAACTAGCTCCGAAATATCTTGATGTAGCAGATAAAGTAAAAGAAATAAAAAAGGAGGTGAAGATTAAGCAGACTCCAAAATGGAAGATAAAATTTAAATGAAATCCACGCGAACTAAGAAAGGAAAAGATAAAACACGTTATGAAAAAGCATCTGTAATAGAATGACAAGCAGACTACTGTTAAGGAAATTTGTTTAAATGACATTAAAAAGAATCTAGATTGTAATATACAAAGATATGATCAACTACATCAATATTTACACTAGTTTTTAGGTTTAAAGATCGAGTGGATTATTTAAAACAATTAACTAAAAATAAAGTATATCAATAAATTCCCGGTCAGAAAAAAGAGGGACCCTTTAGGATCCGTATTTAAAAGTTTAGACCACATAGATGCTGAACACTATAACATTTTTTAGTGAATTACCACTCAAAAAAAGTTAGGTTATTAAAAAGATTACATTGATATCACATTTGTTTGGTAATAAAAAACATGCAACAAAACTAAAAGTAAAAACGCAATTAATATTACAAACAATCTCCAAAGAGTCAAAGGAAAGAACTTGACCATTAATATTTGTTTAATGTACTTAGTATATATAACCAGTTTTAAAATAATTTCGCACAACGTATATACCGATAAATAGAACAACGAAAGCGTCTGATTAATTGCACTTATTGTATTTATAAATTATTAATACTACAGAACTTTTAGAAATTTTGTATAAAACCCAAAAAACTCATGAGCTAATCTGTTGAGTAAATAGAAATAATTTAGTACAAACAGAAAAACATATTTTAGTTAAGGCCTAGGTAAATAAGATGAAACTAATTTTTATTATAGAGATTCCATTGGTTAATACATATAACTATTATAAAATCATCTCAATTCCTGTATATGTTCCTGAAAGTAATCAAACATATATGATTGTATTCAAATACCCTTACCTAGTGGCGAATTGCCAAAGTTTACCAAATCGTCAAGGATAAAAATTATCTGTCGAGAAGAGTCTTAAATTCGAAACAAAGGTGTAATATATCACATTTATTTTACATAAATCGTGTAGACTTACTCAAAATAAATGTATCTAATATAACTGTGTAAGACGTAAAGTTAAATCAGAGAAAATTAAAACTAATTGACACAAAATTATCATTGTTTTTTCTGTAAAATACAGCAGTAATAAAAAAAGCTTATATAATTAACCAAAGTGTAAGCAAAGCTTATATAATTTAACCTTCAAAATTAAGATTCTGGTAATTGTCTACTGGTAAATCTCTTTCTGGTCTGGTAATTGTATTATTTTACAAATAATACAATTACCAGATCAGAAAGAGAGGCAGTTGAAGATAACCAAACCAATTAAACCATAAGGAGTCCAGCTAAACGACCTCGAATATCGCGCAAATGCCGTAAAAGAAGAAGATGATATTGAAACCCAAATTATTAATTTAAAGAAGTATTGGTATCGCAAGAGTAGTTTTATATTTTACTGTTGTCATGGACCTTTATTGTATGAAATTCCTATGTTCAGAAATTTAGTTTGTAAACAAGCAAATGAGCAAATTAATTTACGACTTGGTTCGGTTCGTCTCATCTCATTGATCAGTCATCAAAACTCATTTTACGTACATAACTATTTTCATATTCTCTTGATTACATTAATTGCAGTTTTGTTGCTGTAAAATTTGTTTTTATTTTATGCAAAAAATAATATTAATAAGAAATATTAATTTAACAGAATGTAATAATGTTTCTCGTTATTTAAGACGTATTCGAACTTCCATTTTTTTTGTTAGGAGTTTCGCTATTCGCGTTTTTGTAATTCACGATAATTTAAAGAACATAATCCGTAGGAATAGTATAATGTGCTGTATAATAAAAGTCCAAATTCGGTCTGCGTATAACTATTTGTTAATAATATAATTTTTCACAACCAACTCAATTTATTTTTAAAATAATATTATGAACCTTTATTAAAATGTGTATTTCATGCAAACACATCTTCGTCATTCTAATGATATTCTACAGGTCTTAAATTGTTTATGTACACCAAGTAAGCAAGTGACATCTTTAAAATAATTCGGTTACTGTAGTTCGGTATATATATTTACGTCAGTAAAGCTACAAGTAGAAGTTCTTCTATATATCGTACGCTTAATAACGATAACAACATTAAACTAAACTATTAACTGTTCTTGAATTTGTTAAAGCCAAAATACTCTTCCGCGGTCAATAAACAAATCACATTTCCAATGCGTCAGAATTGTGAAAAGCGATGGCTAAAAGAAGGGAGTCAGTGAAGTGGTACCTCAGCTAATTCATGTGAAGTAGAGCTCGGATAAAAATCTCGTGAATATTACTTATTACACCGTACCTCACGAAATATGCGACCTCATCAATGGTGCTTGATATATATATATATATATATATATATATATATATATATATATATATATATATATATGTGTGTGTGTGTGTATGTATATAAGTATGTACATTCTTGTGTGGGTATATGTGGACATACATATATATGTATGTATGAGTTGTGTGTGAGCTAATTCTGTGGACACTCTTGAAACCACATTGCTTATTATATCGGGATGAAACTTGGCACAAAAGTGGCGTGGATTAAATTTAGTTTATAGATGAACAAAATTTCCCAAAAACCTGAAATTAGATTAAATTAAATCTAAGAAACAAAAAATAAATTTTTTTTTCTATGACTTCTGATTTGCCTTATTGGGGATCCATAACAAAAAAAAAATTAAAACTAAATATGTCAAATTTTGAAAATAAGTGCTTCAATACCCCAATAGTAATTACGATACCCACGTATCTTAATTACTCTTGGGGACTTCAAAATATTATTTTTCGAATATCTATTTTTTATTAATATACATTTTTCTCTTTAAAAGATTTTGAGCATACGTACTAAAAAAAAGATCAAATATATTCAGATTTGAAATATTTTATTTGTTCCAAAATATACGCTGTTCATTTAGTTCAATTTGCATAAGAAAAACTTTGAACTTTTATTAAAATCAGTTTATGGGTAACGAAATTTATATTAAAACTAAGGACATTATTTAGGATTAAGCTATTAAAAATAAGATCCAATTTCGCATTTTTTAGAAAATATATGTCAGTTTAAATTATATTTAAGTGACTTTACCGTTCCGACGTAGGGAAAAAACGTGCACGTCATTCCTATGACGCAAACAATTTGTTACCCTACTGAAAAAGTGAGGTGAAGTTTGGCAGAATTGTGTCGCTTTCGGTATTAAGATATATTATGTTCATTGACAGACAAGACAGGGTTCCTTGGCGACATGTATCTCTTATGTTTCGTGTTTTTAACCTGTTTATATTATAATACGGTTAGAATTTTCCCTTTGTATTGTTATTTTTATTTTGTGTTTCATGACCTATTTACGTAGCAGAAAATCATGTTTTTTTAAATGTTAGTCATTTCAGCTAGCAAAAGAATATAAACAAATTAATGTCGAAATACTTCCACAGGTAAATTTAAAATTTGATTTAAAAAGCATATAAATATGAAAAAAGGTAAATATTCTGGTCTCAAGGTGATGCTACAAAACTAAATATTGATTCGCCATAATCCTCAATTACGGAAAGCGATTTACTTTATTTTTTAGTCTAACTGAAATATCGATAAACTATATCAGAAGCGTTTATTTTTAAACTAACTATATGTGAAAACACATGAGTATTCAAATATTTAAATATAAAGCTTTCAAATATTTCTTCTTTTATCCTAAACCTAGTTTTAAATCAACATATTTATAAACGAAATTGTGGTGTAAATTACTTCAATGTAGATTAAAAGCCGAGTTGATATTAAAGTTACTTATAAAAGAACGCAAAGGAGATTTGAAACGATAACCCCTTATGTATAATTTAAATTGACACATATTTTCCAAAAAAATGCGATATCGGATCTTATTTTTAATAACTTTATCTTAAATGATGTCATCAGTTTTATTATTAATTTGCAAGAGTTGCATATATAAGTTTCCTCACCCATAAACTGACTTTAATAAAAATTTCAAATTTTTCTTACGCAAACTGGACTAAGTACAGTAACTATGTATATTTTGGTATAAATAAAATATTTCACATATAAATATATCTGATTTTTTATTTAGAACGCATGCTCAAAAATCTTCTAAGCAGATATATTTTTGTTAATTTCTGAGAAATCCTATTAGAGATTTACATCCTGAGTAGGATGTCGTTAAAATATACATGTTTCAATATTTCATTAAGATACTTTCTATATTTTCTACTGCCTGCTTTTTTTTTGCTCTGTAGTAGCTAATCTCAAAAACTTCGTATATAAATGTAGGTAATGCAGCTCTTTAATATAAGATTTTAAACTAATCTTATCACAAACCAGTAAAGTTAGATTACCTCTTTAATACGATAACAATAACAAACCGTCAAAAAAACCAACCAGAAGAAAAATCTTGTTTGCAATGCGTTGTCCCTAAACACGAGGTGAACTCCGCTATTAAGCGGCTACTACATAATCATTATGCTTGTAATATAGGGAAGCGAGCCCGCAAATCCTATTTTATACACCTTACAAACCACTGGCCAGCAAGTCGGCCTTTTATGTGTGTTCAAGAATCCAGAGCTAATAAACATCCCGCACCCTTTCGTTATTTACTTCCATTTGGCAGTGATGAGGAACTTTCATACAAAAATGTCGGTTCATCATATCGTGTGTTATGACGACTTGAACAACTTTACCGTACAGCAACCAGTTCGTCCGCACTTACCTAGTTGTATACGCATTTCATATAACGCGGACAGATTAAGATGAAAAGACTTGACAGTAAATTTATACAAAGCATCCCAAATTCCATCCAAAAAGTCATTCTTTTGTAAAATTTTGTGAATTTGCGCGATAAAGTTGTGCTATTTAATTTACGTAAACAAATCACAGCAACAAATTACTGATCAGACATACTTAGACCCATATTTTTAGTACTTCTGTACCACGTACATTTAAATCCATATATCCAATAATCAGAAACACCAGCTTAATTAATTAAACTGTTCCAATATCGTTTTTTCGGCGCAGTGGGAATCGATTCGTAGCTACGTTTGTATAAAGACAGATATAACCTGAAATCTACGATTTGATAAATTAACCACAAGAAAAGTTAAAATCATAACTGATGGATGGTGCTTTGCCGGATAATTTTGGTACAAAATTATAATATTTAATACTAATATTAATACAACTTTCGCTTTCCTATTAATACAGGTCTCTTGATAAAATAAAATCTCGGGGGTTCGTTTCATACTGTAGTTATCGTGTACTTATTATTATTGTTTTTTATTAAATAAAAAATTATGTTGCTATTTATGCTTGAACCGAGCCAATGATTCAATCAAAATTCACATATTCTGTCATACTTACAACAGACAAAGTTAAAACATTTAAAAAAATATGTTCAGACAGTACAAAAAAATTAAACTGACTGCGCAGCAATCAATTAATTAAGTGTACGAATAAAACTGAACTTTGGAAATGTATAGTCTTACATCGTAATTCGGTTTTACATAACAGCAGTAATTTAAAACGAAAATCTTTTCTATAACATAAGACACTAAACTTTCCCATTTAAAGTCTCAAAATAAAGAGAAAAAAGCATTGCATCGACTTACTATCGTGCATAGAAATCGTTCTGTCATGTTCAACATTCAAACGTTCATTAATATATTATGGGAGCCACAGGTTTTCAGCTGGATTTCGTCTATTTAATATTAACGAAGTGCACCTAAAAGCGAGTATTGAAAATATTTAGAAGCGTGCAGTATGAATTAAAGCCTTTTGTATGATTTTTTGCTACATCTGCGAAATAATCACCAATCGAATCTAATACGAAAATCGATAAATGCATTAAGTTGTTTAAATAGTATCCTCACTCAGTAAGCGTCATTCAACGCCAGTATGAACAATAGATAGATCGCAGTTTCAATGCGCCAGAATTGTGAAAAGCGAAAAACTCGAGATCCACTAAGATCACTTAAAGTAGAGCTCGGATATGAAGCTCCCGGCCATTCCTTATTACATCGTGCTTGATGAAATACGGGGACCTCAATCTCGAGACATCTATATATTTATATGTAAGTATAATGTAGCCTTTTGTTATTTCTATCTACCTTATCTTAGGGAGAGATTGCGCAAAGGTAAAAATAAGTAGATGAAAAACAAGTAGCTGACACGTTTTTACAATAATATTAATTATTTAGTTATCTAATTATCCCACGCCTTAAAATTAAATTTTTATTTTATAATGAATGAACCGTAAATCACCCTACTGAAGGAGGTATAATTACAAGATTTGAACAATTTCATATCGATGTAATTGAATAAATGATAAGTTTTCATGAAACGAAGAAAACGATATATCCCAAACCATATCGAATGTAAATGTGGTCGTGGATATTAAATTATAATGAAAAGATGCTCATAGTCTCATATGTTTTTTTAAGATGTAGTAAGTCTGTAATTGAATAATTTGAAAATAACTTAATTTATGTAAGTACGTCTGTCACGGAAAAATACACCTTGAAAAATTAACCAAATATTGAAAAATGAGCAAAAGTAATTATTTTATTTTTTGTTTTATACTGACTTTATGTTTTAGACTACTTTTATACAAACATTTAAATGACACAACCTATGAATATCTACGGTAATACTAATTATCAAAATCCAGAAATAATATGATATTAAAGTTTCTGTGAAAACAAAAAAATGCAATTTCAACAACTTTTGAAAGTTTACAATTTTTATATAATGAAAAGTTTAATATCAATTGTTTTATTGTGAAAAAATCAAAGAAAAAAATCATATTAAGTTGTAACACAAGCTCACGATCTAGAACATATTTTCAGCTAAATTTTCTTGTAAAATTTAAGTAAACAACTATAATTTCGTTTTTATCATAATTTTTAACTTCAAATTTCCAAAAACTGCAAATAAATATTAGGACATGCCTATTATGTTTTCTTTAAATAATATTTTTAATTAAAATTTGCATAAAATTCAGGAAATAAAATCATCTTGCAATTCTTATAAGTTGTTCTTTTAATTATTATCCAACACAAGCAAAAGCAAAACTTTTATTTTCATATCAAACTGACACTGAGTATATATTTTGGTAAAGTAATGAAGCTTATAGACCTGTATATCTTACTATTGTAAAATATACAAGTCTATAAGCTTCATTACTTTACCAAAATAAATACTTACCACGTCGTACATTTCTGAGAAAAACTACAGTCATTGACGTAAATACGAAAGCGTGAATGATGCTATGAAGATTCTGTTTTCCATTTGAGGTTAAAAATGAAAAATGTTTATGAAAATTGGATAAGGTATGTAACATAAACTATACTAAAGAATAAAAATGCGATATTCTATGTTAAACGAATAAAATAATACTTCAAATACCTTTATTTGAAGTCTACGATAGATTTGTAATTAGATAATTACATCCATTTCAATTTGTGTCCCACCTGTTTATGGATAAGTTCGTCTAGTATATGAAAATATAAACATAATTTTAAAAAATCAAATATTAAAGAACTAGTCAAGTAAGCTGTATATACTTACTGTAGTACTAATTAATAAAATAATGTAGCATTAGAATTGCCATGTTTCTGAAAAAAACAAAACTTTTATTGTAAAAATTTTTGGGTTACATGTTTGTTGTCATCTTTGTCCGTCCGTTCAATTTTATTTAACAACAAGTGGGATATAATTGGATAGTTCGTTCAAGAATATTAACGTTCCACATGTCATTTGTAGGGTTCCGTACCTTAAAAGAAAAAAAAACTCTTACAGGATCACTTCGTTGTCTGTCTGTCGGTCTGTCAAGACCTTTTGTCCCAGAAATTCGTAGAGGTATTAAGCTGATATTAATATCAAATGCTTAAATTTACGGTCCCTTGGAGTTGCAAAAAAATTACGCCTCTAAGCTTACGCAATAAGGAAGAACCCTAAAAATAGGACCATTTATGCTACATACTTTGACGCTCGCAAATAAACCAAAACCTACAGGTTACTTTCCGTTGACCCAGAATCATGAAATTTGGCAGAAAGCAAGATCTCACAGGACAAGTAAAAGAAAGAATTGTTAATTTGTAGTTATACCTCATAAAAAAATATATCTTTTTTCAAATATGCGCCTGTGAAAGAATTTTGATAAAAATATTATGTACCATTCAATGTTTATAAATGCCTAAATATGTACGGAACCCTCGTAGTGCAAGTTTCACTCGTGCTTGATACGTTTTATTCATTTTAATGGCTCATTTGCGAAATATTAACCTTCAAAATAATATGCAACCCATCTCTCACCTAACCGTATAATCTTTCAATGATCTATTTGAAAAACGTAAAAAAAATCTAAATAATAAAAGTAGAATAATAAAAGTATCATTTGAATAAAATTTGCACCCGAAATTATTTCGTATATAAGCTAGGTTAACAGTTTCGAGAGATATATGCAGAAATCTATCTTTACGCGCCTGGCTTTTTTTTAATTTCTAAAATTCACCAGATACATAATTTTAAAATTGAAATAGCAAAAAATTAAATATTTGATGATATTTTTTGTGCAGACATTACTTTTTGTGCAGACATTGCATTTAAATTAAATTAAGTTGGAAGTACAAAAATAACTTATTTTACAGTTATCTCTGTTTCTGAGCTAGGATGGCAGGCCTCAGATAATCTCCACTCCTTTTAATGTTTAATGATTTATCTTCCACACTAAACACACTACAACACTAAAACACCTTCTACTAAAGCAGGCAATACACAGAATACATATATATGTGTATATATATATATATATATATATATATATATGTGTGTGTGTGTGTGTGTGTGCGTGTGTGTGTGTGTGTGTATATGTATATGAAAGAAAACTCTCATCGTACTATATTAATTAACGGTTAATGGACGTACAAAAACAATAAGAAAATTCACAAGAAAAATGCTATACGCAATGCTTCCTTCCTAAGCACTACGCGATGTGAGCTCCGCTATTAAGCGGCCGCTACATAATCTTTTTGCTCGTAACACGCGGGAACGAGCCGGCAAACCCTATTTTATGAGCCTAACAAACAACTGGCCAGCAAATCGACCTTTTATGGATGCTTAAGTATCCATAGTCAGATATAACGTCACTAGTCTTTTCGTTATTAACTTCTACCTATTTGGCACTGATGAGGAACTTTTGGAGAAAAATGACGGTTCGTCGTATCGTGTGCTATGAGGAGATGAAAAACCTTTAGCATTCAGCAGCCCGTTCGTTAGTATTTACATATTTTTAAGTGTACTTCAAGTATTTTGAGACTTCATAATTATCGGAACGAAGACACATAAGAGGAAAAAGTTTAACAGTGAATTGCAACGTAACGTCCTGAGTACAAGCATTTTATGTTCAATACTTGTGTAAATTTACGCGAGAAAATTGTACTATTTAATGTATGAAAGTAAACCAAGGCATCAAACTATTATTCGGTACTTAGACCCATATTTTTAGAACTTCTATATTACATGCACTTAATTTGTATATTTAACCATCACCAAAGTACTAGTGGGAGACAGATCAATAACACGAGTTGGACTTAATTAGTTAAATTTTTAAAATATTGTTCTTTCAGCGCAGTGTAGCTCCGTGGCTACGTTTATATCAGAACAGACATAGGCTAGAATCTGAGTTTTTACAAATAAATCACAAATAAAAAATTAATTATAAATTTTGATCTGTACATGATACTTTGCCCGATTATTTAAATACAAAATTACAACATATCGTACTGTCTGAAGTTTTTTACAAAATTTCTGGACATAGTAGAATCTGGGATATATTTATTAACGTATATTAATTATTTCTTTAATATATAATTATATTAGCAACAAACGTATTTATAAGTATCATAAATACAATAAATATGCAAATAGAAGACTTGTCCATCTATTCACAAACAGTTACCATTGTTGTGACAGAAACGAACGGATTACAATGATAATGAAGTAACCAGTCTAATTATTCACTAAAAATTTATATATTCTGTTATATCTACTATATTTATATATTCTGTTATATCTGTTATATCTATTCTATATAACAGGGATATGTCCACCAATAAAAAGTTAATAAGTAGTTTTCTCAATAATGCATTTCACAAATTTTTCGTACTTAATATTTAATAGCAAAATAAATGTGAAAGCCAATAGAGAAAAAAAAATAACGAAATTTCGTGTCACGTATATATCTTCAGGACGTGTTCAATAAACAAACGATAAATAACATATTACGTGAGCCACAGATTTTTGAGCTGGCTTTGCAATATGAATTAAAGCCTTTTATATATTTTTTTACTATTTCCGCTAAATAACAGCGAAGTCAGTCGCAAATCGAATCTAACTCCGAAATCGATGACTAGGATAGTAAGTTGAGTAGAGGGTGTACCGCTTACAAGATTTTCATATTAAGTAGTATCCTTGCTCGCTACGCTCCATTCAACGCCGATATAGGTAATAGATAGATCGCCATTTCAATTCGCCCGAATTATGAAAATCAAGGGTTCGAAATTCAATAGTCGTGACTTTACTAAACCAATTTTCGTCCCATTAATTTGTACTGCCACTTTAATTTCTCTGTTAAACACAAATGAAAACAAGTGATTATTTCAGTTTTTGTGTTAGTTGGATTTGAGTTGCTGTATAAAATATTAACAAGATTTAAATTGCATTAAAATCATCAAGATATTTTTCAAATTAACCAACCTACAAAACATCTGATGTATGTTCTGGAAAGTAAAACATTTGAATTCATTTTCATCCCTATTGACTATTCTTTTTATTTTTATATACACTTTTCTTCTGGTAATAATTTATTATTTTCTTAAGACCATCAATTTAAAAGTCTCTTATAACAATAAAGAAGTTTCAAAATGAAAATGAAAGAAGTCACAAATACATTGAAAGTAAATCTTTTTTTTTATATTTACGGATATTAACGGAATAAATTAAAAAACAATTATATCTATTTTATCAATTTATTGAAAAGATGAAAAGAAACCTTAAAAATCAATAAAAAGTGATTGGAGTCAAAAAATCATAATTAATTGATTGATTAGTAGTGATTAGAATAATTTTTTTCAAGTTACCTTTCAAGTACTATGCCATACTTTCCATTTTTAAAGTTCTAAAAAACTACGATTAAATATCTCACAAAATTGCCTTGATTCCTTTACAACAAATTACTTCGTAAGCTATTGAATCTAGCGATAATTAATAAAATTATTATTTACATAACTCACGCCATAAAGATTTTCGTTTTTATATTTATCAGCGGACCTACGAAAATAGAAATATATTTTAAATATTTTTAAGAAAAATATTATTACTTGATCTAATGAATTAACGGTCATCTGACGTGGAAAACTTTTTTAAGAAGAAAATTATGTAAGGCAAATTCCAAAGATAACTGGAGCTCTATTCTTTCTAACAAGAAAAGCGGTTGACAAATCTTTTTTATGTAATCAACGGCCCGTGGTGGCCAACAGCATATATTTTCAACGTATATATTTTCAACATGCTTTCATAGGCAAAAAATACTATCGTCAGTTTAATACTTTATATAATAAATTAATATTTCAAATTATTACCTTTTTATGGTTCGTTATGTCTTTTTTATTTCAGAAGAAATAAATCAAAACTTTTCAAAAAATTGCAATACAACATAAATATTTAAATTAATTAAATTGTGATTAATGCAATTTACGTTTAATAAAATAGTGTGTTATTTCAAACATTTTTTATTTCCTGTTGTGTGGAATTTAGAAAGAATAATCTGCCGTAGTGTTTTTCTTTTAAAATTCCGAATAAATGTCGAGACTTAACAACGAACTTTAAAAGACGAGTTTAAACGACTATAGTAAAAAGTATTCCTACGTATTACCACTTATTAGCACATAAATATCCTTTATTCGTTCTTAACAATCTAATTTTTTCAAAAAACCCTCCTTGGTTATCATTAAAGGAGTTTAACAATAATAAAATTCTTCCCGAGCACTTAATTTAATGTGAAATTGGCGTAAATATTACCATGCGTCAAAGGGTTAAGAAGCGGTATATGGATTCATCGATACACATCATACCCGGTTCAATATGATATTGACATTAGAATTTCAGTTTCTACCGTTAGTACAAAGATAATGCAAAAAAATCTATACGTAAAGCGATGCAGTGGCTATTAGTATCTGTATTACCAAATATATCCCAAAAAATAGTTTAAAAGCTTAATATTTTTGTGACTATAAATTCTGCAAACTTAATCGTTTCGAGATACGAGGTCAGCGATTCGTGCTAAATTATTTCAATATGTTTAACATTATCTTAAAGGTCACATCAATACATTTTAAGATTACAGTAAAAATATTATTAATCGTAATAATTGGTAAAACTACTTACTTTTACGCCAAATAAGAAATGACACGTTATTATTAAAAATAGTTCTCTACAAACAATATTTTGTGACAGGATAATAACAACTCTTAAATTAATGGGATTAAAACTTGGGAATTTCAAAAATTTAACTTCAGCAATTAAGTTTTATTAATTTTTATTACATGAAGCAATATCAAGTTTAATTTCGCACGCGAAGCATACATCAGCTGACGAAAAATGTGTAGTCAAAAGATATAATTACCATATTAATTAATTGACGAAATGAAAGTTAATTATGAAAAACACAATTAACTTTCGATTCTCTGCGATCTGAAACTTTTGCTAACTGCACTTAAAAACTTCAAGGTTTTTAAGTTCAATTTCAAAAATTCAATTAATATAATTCTTTTGTAAAAGAAAACTTATACATGTGTAAGTAAAAAGTAGTATTGAAAGTGCGCCATTGCCTATACAAGAATGGAAACCAATTCTATTTAACGATAATTTTCATATAAATTAAAAATATTAATAAAACGAGCAAAAACAACCAAAGAAAATGTATAAAGGTTTAACACAAATAAATACTTATGGGACCGATTAGCTTAGCATTATTATAATAACAATACTTTAGATGTATATTTGTTACACTTGAAGTGTATATTTATATATTATATAATACCTTTAAGATAACAACAGAACCAAATATGTTTTAATAATATGTGAAATTAGTAAGCGACTCTTGAATCAAATTTATTATTAGCGATAACTAATTACTAATCTTAAGAAAATAATACATTATTACTAGAAGAAAAGTGTATTTAAAAATAAAAATGATATTGCTACAGCATTGGTCTGCCTTCATTAGTCAATAAATATGAAAATGAATTCAAATGTTTTATTTTCTTGAGTACAGGGAATATCATATATAATTAATATCAAATGCATTCCATAGTGATTGTAGTGTAGTGATCGGTAGACATAACATTACCTTATTTGTGATATTATATTAATTATAAAAAAAATTACTGACCTGAGTAATAACCATGCTATACGTAAATAAAATAAATTTAGTATTTTTATCTACCGTTATTGACTTCACAGACGAGCTTATAGGTTACTAGTTTGACATGCTAGCACAATGATCGAACGTTAACATCTGAGTGAGCGTAATTGCGCAAAATAAATGAAATTAAAATAAAATGTATACAGCAATATATATTCCACTAGTGTTGACCCACGACTTTGCTTACACGGTAAAGGGAAAAAATAGTGATGTGATTCCTGAAAAATATTTTTAAAACGAATTATATTATACTTCTCAGTACGTTTCTTATTCAATGACAATTTAAAAATGATTAAATTGATTCATTTAACCGGTTCCATATAATAAATAAATAAGAAACATTTAATGCTTTTAATATACTTTGTTGAATGTTACGAAATCGGAAGGACTTCCATAATACGTCATTTATTGAAATCTAAACACGCATGTGCGCCATTTAATTAAAATCAATACATTCGTATATACCTATATATATATATATATATATATATATATATACATATATACATATATATATATATATATATATATATATATATATATATATATATTATGCATAATACATACTCGTACATATTTGTGTAAAGATGCTCGAATAATATTTCCTTCTTTTGGATTCGCCAGAATCAACACTTCACGCCATTATGTACACCTAGTACACTACTTTCCGGCTCCGTCATCATTGTCTAGTTTTTAATTCTTCTGATATCCTATGTTACACAGAATGTCACGAACTTGCGATGAGTTTAGTGTCAATAATATCTCATTTATTGAAATCATTCCGTGAACATTTAGTGGGTCATTTCGTGAACATAAATGTATTCTATCAATACACATATATACATGCATTTATACACATATCATAAATATACACGAATGTTTAAGCCACATCCTGCTTCACCGTAGTCAATATATGTCAGTATGTACTTACCTACCTACTAATATTTAGTTGCCTCGTGACAATGTGTGTATCTGTATATACATACCTACCTACTTGTTTTGTTACTTTCTTGCTTACTCAAAACTTGTCACACGAGTGCAATCTCGACTAAATTACTCCACATCACTGGAAAGTTTTTTCGCCACCTGCTGGCTTCATCATCGTACCCTAATTTTGCTAAAGAAGAAATTTGTATCATCCTTAGCTGTGTCTTGTCAGCTTTTCATTAGACCTATATTGTTCAAATTCGATCACGGCACCTATGCTGTGATGATGAATTTTATTATATACGGTTGATTCCAATGGTAAAATTCTGACTAAACGAGTCCATAAGACCAGACTGGGAGTATATACTTCCAAATAAAAAAGAATCATTCACATCGTGCGACAAATGCCGAAAATATGATTAACTTAAAAAAAATGCAGTCGAATTGAGAAACTCCTACTTTTTTTTAAGTCAGTTAAAATTAACCATGGAAAATAGGATACATATGCCTTTGGGGCCTTTCACATTTAGTTTGTAAATTTCAACCCATTATTTATGGGCCGAAATTTATAAATTTTAGAAATGCTTATCTCTAATATCTAATTTTAAAATTATTATTGATGAGATTGTAATTTGAGTGAAATAAACTGAATGCATTAATTTTAATTTTTTTTTGTAAAGTAAAATAATATTCAAAAATAGCCATACCCATCTTGCTTGTATTTACTTGACTTCAGAAAATCGTAATAATAGAAGCGATTCAAACAGAAGCAATGTTACACAAATATTTTCTCATTAACTCTCTCAAAACAATGTGAAATTATTTGAAAAGTTGCACTTATTCATTTTCTCATATAAAGTTTTTTTTTAATCCTCCCGCCGACAACACAGTTTGATTTAAAAGCAAGTCATTAGTTATTTTAATGGAGCAATGTTCTAACCCACTTTTGATTCTCCGCACAATATTTTTTGTCACAATATCTTGAAGCTGTCGAACTACCTGTCGCTTATTTTACTGATCACAAGTTACGTTCAGTTTTCGAAAGAATTAAAATACAAAACTTGCTCAATATACCCGACGAAGATATGACTGTTTTAAAAAATAATAAAATAATTGTGCCATGAGCGTGTATATTTAGTGTATGTTGTATGTGCATTCGTTATATTGTTTATTAAACCTTCTTCATATTATAATAGAGAAACAAAAGTATTAAAAAGAAATAACGAGTACATTACCAACATTGTCTAAGGTATCTAATGTCTCAAAAATACGAAATCGTCAGTTATTTTATTTTGCTTTTACTTACGTAAAGCCTTTTTTAGTCTTCGAAACAATAACGGAGCATGGTGTCAATACGAGTGTCGAATTATCTAAATAGAATATCTCTGATGGCCTTACATTTTAATTCCCGATCCATAATGTTGGATGTGTTTTATTTAGTCACGTGAGGTTTAGCCATAGTAATTCAATATTTGTAAAGAAGCCTAGGAAAAATTAACCTTTTTATTATGTAAGGTTTCCTTCGATTCTTCGTCTATCCTTGTTTAAGTTCTTCTTCTTAAGTGACATAATAACATTGTTTTTAAGAATACTCGCCGCTCGCATATGCCGTGTCGGAAAAGCCTAATCTCGCCCCACCTAAATCTCATGAATGGCTTACTGGTGATTACGTTTCTCAACAATAGTCTTCCTGTATCTGGTTACGAGTTTCAACAAAGTTGTTATGCGAGGAGTTTGTTGTATTATAAAATAAAGCTTATAAACCGAGTGGAGCGCGAATATAAACTACGTGATTTATCTTGTTACAGAGACATCAGTGGATTTGTGTGTCTCATGAGAATGGGAATACGTTAAATTACCTTATTTTAACGCTAATTTAAGCAAGCAATATTTGATATCTCAACTTAATAAGAAATGTTGCATCTATTTTCTTGCTGTGAAAGGGTTTCACACATTTTACAAGACATTACAACGGCAGCTAAAATTGTGCCATGTGTTGTCGAGAATTCCGTATGTACATGCTTATGTACCATTTATTTTGAGCCTAATATCTGTGACAAAAATGGATACACGAGATATAATTGAAACAAATATTTATTTCATCTATTCCCGTTAGGAATATCAATAAACGAAAACTGACCAAAGCGTATTAATATATGGTACTGTACCCTTATTTTTGTAGATAATTAAGAAGTTTATGTTATATATAAAGCGAGGAACGATTATCTATTTTATGGTATTTATACTGACCAAATTATCCGTAACAAAGCTATGTTCGTATCGCTTTCTATGAAATTTATGGAGAATCTATTGCGCACAATATTTTATTTGCTTGTATACTTTAATAAAATGATGCAAGATTACCAAAATAATTTTTCATTGAAATGCTTACCAATGAGTTAGGAGGTGAGCTTACTTCAAAACCGTTTAGGGACTCATGTCTTGCAAAGCAAATGCCGTATAAAAAAATGCTATACCTTTCCAATTGCGTTTAAAGGTATTTTCAGTAAAATCTTGCTTATTTTCAGTAAGTTTCCTTCAAAAAAGTAATTAAATACAATATTTTCACTATTTCCTTATATTATCATAATTCGAAATAAATAGATTATTTAAAACACTAATTTTAAATAGAAAATCAATTATACTTTATGCGGATGGACAGAGTGAGAGATGTGCTGAAATTATAATGGTTCAATTTACATTGTTATAACTACCGAACTATAACAAGGCACCTGTTGTGAATTTATTTGTAATTTAAATATTACTTACACATACTAATTACATATAATATTTTAGGTATTATTTCCTACATATAAAAATGTTATTTGCTTTTACTCATTTAGATGAAACTTGCATTTTGTTGACATTCGCTGTCACGACAAAAATACGGGTACAGATTCTAATCCGAGTGAATAATGGAATCATTTGAAGACAGTAATTTTGGTATTCTATCCTACGACTGAATAATATGAAGAAAATATTGCTTCTGTTTACTCAAACACAAAATGTCGTAATGAGAGAAGCATCTCCAATAGAAACAACGTTGTAGAAATTGTATTGTTTATTTTCATTTATAACGTGGAAGACTACATATATATATATATATATATATATATATATATATATATATATATATATATATATACATATATATATATATATATATATATATATATATATATACGTATATAAATAGAATCATATGTAATAGAATCAAAATATAATAGAATTATGAATATAATTTATTATGTTGATAATTCTATGTAGAAATACGTAAGGTGGACTATTTTCTGACTGACTACAGGAGCAAGTAATAAAATATATTATCTGTCGTGGAAGACTACAGCAGGTTTTAATAAAAAAATATTAAAACAATAAGAAACGAACTGACACGAAAGATGAGAGATTTACGAAGGATAGTTTTTTCTCTGCAGACTATTTTAAGGGCTTGAATTGACGGTGCATTCCGGATATAGATTCTAATTTATGACGCAGATTATCAACAAGCGTAGTGAAAGAATATTCGTAAAAGAGATATAATTTTTGGAGATCAGTCAAGTATGGAGACTTCCAGAATGATGTCCAAAGCTACCCGCACCCGTGGCTGAAAATATGGATTGTAATTCTACGAGAATACTTCAACAAAAGAAGGCTGAGTGAATATTGCGCCGGCAAAAAATTTCTCATCAGTTGACCTACGTCTAATATTCAGTACATGGTCAAATTTCCTTTGGTCGAAAATATAGCGGTACTCTACGGGTTATATATTTTATGAAAAAAATGGTAAGTTGTGTGATCATTTCGTCGTATGAAGTTCTGCTTTTAGTTTGAAGCAATTACAAGTTACAAGCTTTTTTAACAGAAGAAGGGATACTTGTTTTAACTTATGTTATCAATTTCATTCTCTGGACAGTATTTCTTTTTAGAAGATTAACTACCATAAAAATTCACCATCTTGATACAGTTTAACTACCTGTACATTTTGCGATCCAATTCCTTGTAATGAAACCCTCAGGTCTCGGCAAGACTAGCCAGAATGACCTCTTACTTACGAAAGGTACAGTTTGCCTATTTACACTTCTACATGCGCATATTCGTCGCATTTACATTCACCTACTTGAGTAGAATAAAAGTATCGTTGTGGAGGAGCGCTCGCCATCCTCGTTCGCACAGGCGCAACCCGGCGAAAAAAGGCCTCAACATCGCGTGGTGCTCGATAAGATTCTCCAGTTTAATGTTCTTATGAGCAGACTTCGTTAAGTGAAAAAGTAAGGTTCGTTAAATGAACAAATTCCAAATATAACCCATGAAAATTTATTTTAAATGAGTGAAGCCTCAACTATTTATTATTATTTATAAGTGTGTGGTATCTAACAGGTCTCACATACACACTTTTGAATTCCTGTCGATAATGGATGGTTTAGAATCTCAACCGCCTCCATAAAAATGTTCAGTGCCTTATGAAATTCTTGTTACAAAAATGTTCATTTACTTAATCAAACACAGAATTCATTATTTTGTAAGACATTTCCATTATATTTAATATAATTTCATGTGTTGAAACATAAAACTACTAAACTAACCTTTAAATTTTAATATTTCACACATGTGCCAATTGTCACGTATACCGTATTATTCACTTTAATGTCCTCTATACGCTATACCGCGTATCAAGAAAAGTTATATATCAGAGCCTCTCTTAACCGTGCTGGAAAATTGGGACAAACTCGTCATTCTAGAATTGGAGAAATCTTTTTTAGTATAAGAAACGAATTTTTTTTTGAGGCAGCAAAAGTATAAATGAAGCTAACTTATTTTCATCTGATTTATATACGCATGCCCTATGGGGAAATGAAAATATTTACTTCTCTCCCATTTAATTGATTAAAATTTAAATTCAGTTTTCAAGAACTTAAATTATATGTAATTATGTTGTAGCTAATTCAAAAAAAAAGAAAATAGTTATAAAAGGGAGTATTTATTATGTTATTCACCAAGCCTTTCTTAAATTATAATACGCAAACAAGAGATTTATTTTAAGATAACTTAAGTGGCGCAAACACATGTTTTTTCAAGAATGCTTAGCGCGAACACATGTTTTTTCAAGAATGCTTACCTCGTGCGAGACACGGCGGCGCGTATAAGCCTAATCGACCCCACCTAAATGTCTTGAACGACATAGACGTGATTATGTTTTCCAACAATAGTCTCCTCGTATCTGGTTACGAGATTCAATATGGTATTTATGTGAGGAGTTTGTTGAATTTTAAAATAATGCTATGGAGCGCGAATATAAACTACGAGATTTGCTCCTGTCAGAGAGACATCGGTTCAATTGTGTCTTGTGAGAATGAGAATAAATAGTCAAAATTGTTTCTAATGTTAATTCCGAGTAAACAGTATCTGATGCTTTAATATAAATTGTTGTATCTTTGCTCTGTATTGAAAATGTGCGATTTGAAATTATAATATTAATTCCTTCATTAGTCTCATGTCCACCATTTTATGAGACATTTCAACAGCGTTTGGTATTGTTCCATGTGTAGTCGTAAATTCCATAAACACATACTTACGTGCCAATTATTTTGTTTAATTGTGGAGTAATAGCGTTTAAGTACTTATAACACTGTATTGTAGTAATTACTAATGTGTACGTAAATCAACACGACAACTAAATAATTTTCATGTCTTTTCTTCAATACATGATCAGAAAGCCACATGCATAAATAGTTAATGTTTTGTCCTGAGAGACATAAAAAAAATTATGTTGTTGTTACTGTTGCAGTGAAACAAGAAACAGGTTTACCCAATGTGAAATGCGCTTAACATTTAATTCTTAATTTGTTTAGATTCTTACTTAAAGTAATTTACGCATACGACTTATAGTACAAAATGAACAAATCAAGGCGTGATTCGTCGGAAACTCGAACGTATATAGTCCAGTAATTTGAGAATATTTTGCACTAGTGAGTTCATACAAAAAAATTTAAAAAGCTGAATTTTTGTAGATACCTTTTTTTTATGTCTCTATGACATTTTAAAAAGGGTCTTAAATTTAACAAGGAGTTTTTCAGGGGATAAAATAAAGTCTGTATTTATTTTATCCCGACTACCTCGGTAACTAAGTGATTTTTAAAAAAAATGAGTATTATAAAAGAGATCATAACATTCTCTGCAAGTAAGATTCACTTTTTATTCCATATAACTAACCGTTTCGAAGGTATTTAATGAATTTCACTACTCTATTTTACAGCGATAGTAAAAAAAGGAATTTTTATTTCGAACAAAATACGCAAGGAATAACAGACATTGTAACCTTTCCCGATAATTTTATTAAGAGATGAGAGCAATAACTTATTGGTTAGAGCATTTATAATTCACCTTTTAATTCGAAAAACCAATATTTTCAAAGATAACCTCGAGAAAATGTAAATTACCCCTATTTTATCACTTAAAATAATCTGGATACTTTCGGGATGTCATTAAGACAGTAAAATAATGGTCTGTACCAAAATTAAATTTTCCGACAATTTTTTTGTTTTTGCAGATGTCCTTAAACGACTTGGCTACAGAATCACAAAATTAAAGGACGTAATATTATCACGGAAATGATAAGTGAAAACTCAGCCGAGTAAATGGCCAACTACATGCTTGTTTCAACTCTACGTAGATCGTGGCAATATACGTGCAGTTCGCACTCATAGATGTACAATCGTCTCGCCGGCCCTCAGTGGACTTATTGGAAACGCTGTCTATAAAAGTTTATAAGGGTTTATTATAATTTATATAATTATAATTTATAAGCCGTAAAGATAATCGACTATTTTGCTTTTGATCGTTCTAATTGTATCGATACACGTTATTTGAATTTGGGATTATTTTTATTCCATATAAAGATGTGATAAAAAGTATCATTTTTGCTTCCGACTATCAAAATAGTTTTGGCTTCTCTATTAGACGGGGATTGTATCTCCATCGTTGCACCGATATCGTACCAGCTGTTTGCCATGGTAAGCAAGATCTCAATTCGGCGCGACGAGAATACTGTAACGATTAACGGGGTATTCTTTTTGATCATAATTAGTTGTTGGAACAACATTATTATTTGCAACTGCCACATATTAATATAATAAAAAAAATTATTTGATAAAGAAAATTAATGTTTAAATGTGATCAAAAATTTTACACGTCTCTATTGAAACTTATCCATTTTCGATGAAACAAAAAGTTAATGGTCTAAAAGTCATTGAACTTACGCATGGTATACTTCAAAGCCTTACAGAGTGCATAAATTTAAACATAAAATTCTGACTCAAACCATTAAATTATGAATCCTTTAATAGAGTCCCAAAAACATAAATCTTGTCATCAAAAAGCTCGCCTTCTTGAATATTTATAAATTAGCACTTTTCAAAGAATTGTCTTTGCTTGACGTCAACATGACATTACTACCTTTCATAAACGTTGCTTCTGTGAACTTCACTATTGTTGATATAGTTCTAAATGAGGCAATTGTGAGTAATAAGATAACGAGCATTCCTGGCATATCTGTTATAGACCTTCAAAGCTTAGAAATTTCCACATTCACTTGAAAGATCGCAGGTAAAACAAAAATGTCCCTATTTTACTGTTATTTTGAAAAATTGTACAACATGAATGAAAAAGTAAATAAATTACCGAGATCTATTATTATTTAAAAAACTTTTTCATAATTATATTATAATCTTTTTTTCACAGTTTAAAGTAAATTATTTCAATTGTTTCCATCTCTTTTAGATTACTTCTTCAAAATTAATTAAAGATAAAAGGAAGCACAGTAAGCGTGTTTCATTACAAATAACAATTTGGGAAGATTTTTATTTAGTATTCTTTATATATTTCGGTTGGGTTCAATCCATCTAGATGGAGAAAATAGAAATGAGGATGACACTTCATTTATATATCAGTATCAGTATAAATTGGAAATATAGGGTAACGCCCCATATTTTCAACCCTGAAAACTTATAAAAAATACGTGGACAATACTTTAGAACTAAACACGATATTATTGTAAAACCGAATTTGATTTATTTGAGCAAGGAAGAGAAATGAAACCATTTTATCCAGAAAATGTTATATAAGTGGTATTTTTAAATATTTTCCATAGATGATATTTATACGAGACGAACATGAGTCTCATAAGAAACAGTCCCAAATCCAACCACCGATGGAAACAATTTCTAATACAATAAACGCCAGATTCACTGTGAGTAATTAAATTACATATTTTAAAGCTTGAAAAAATTAATCCAGGTGAAAAAAGCGATGCCAATTTACTTTGCCTTTGTGTTGAGTTGCGCTCCAACCAATTTATTCAAACTTTTTTTAATCAATGTATATTTCACCATATTATACATTACATATATATATATATATATATATATATATATATATATGCGGATATACTTGTTTTATTTTAGGCACTTAACTACTGAACACATTTTGATAAATGGATTGTTTTTTGATTTGTCCAAATATTAAGGGTACCATAGATTGTATCAAATAGAATATGGGGCCAACTGACTTCCATATTGTCACAAATTTAATAGACGTTCGGTATCATTCCATTTTTTCGAAAAAAAACCATTCCATTTTATTATGGAGCCATAATGAAGTCATAAATTTAGTTTTATGTATGCCGGAATGTAAATATGTGAACCAAATATTACTTTATAACTACTAAACTAGTAATACGATAGAAATATCATTTGATTCACGTTAATAATCGAATAAATTACGAGATATACAAAGTCAATGTGGCGACCATTCGAGGCTCTATGTTAATGGTTTATCATTCTTTTTCTTTAAAACTCATCTTGATCTTCAAATAAGACAGGAAGAATTAATAATATACCAAATAACGTTTAATTTCGGACCTCGTGAAAAAGCATAATAAAGTATAATTAATTAAGTAATATGCAATTTATTAACAAATACGAATAACACTCTTCAAATTTATATTACATTATAAACTCCAAAAAAGTACCGATAGTTATATCAAAATATGATGCACTTAATTTGATATGCGGTATATGCAATATTAAACGTTTATATTTAATATATTACATAATTCATAAATTTCATTTATTTTATTTAGTGTAAGGCTCATAAAACAAGTTACAGTCACGAAAGTGTGTAATGAAAAGGAGGGGGTATAAACCTAGACTATAAATCTAATTATGTGTGCACAAAATAGTTAAAATATTTATATTATACATTTTCAAGGGTTCCTTGTGTTATTAAATATATTACACAATTTATTGATCAATTATTAATGTTTCTACATATTAACTTTCTACATACTAAATAAGACATTAATTTTATTTTAGCTGGTTTTAATTCACAAATAATATACTTTATAATTCCTGTTTAAATAAAATTAATTTCGGTTCAAAAATGCCCAAGGAAGAATGTTGAGAAACAATATCGTTATGCAATCGGCACATTCGAATTACGGGGTTATAAAAAGAGATATTATTGTTATAAACTTTTAGTACGAATAATATCTGTAATGGTATATGAAATCTGAGTCGGGTGTTGAAGTTGAGTATAGAGAGAAAAAAGGGACAATTATCATGCGAATGTGATTTTTTATTCATTTGATATACATATAATATACAGGCGGAGAGATGAGAATAACTATGTAACTAATGATGACAAACCAGAGAGAGGCAGAGAATAACTGTGTAACTAATGATGACAAACCCCTGTAGTGGGATTTCATAGGATCTATAATATCGTCCAAGATAAAGTCTGTAGCAAAAAATATTCAAGAATCTCTTATTTAATTTTTCAATTCTATCTCTGTGCGATTTGTATCAGAGAGACCAAATAACTGACCCAATTTCGAGGCTACTTCTGATTAGTGGACAATATAAATATGTAAAAGTGTGATGGTTTTTAAATTCCTCAGTGAAACGAGAGATGAATTCTCGGAATTGGATATATTTATGAACAATATGATCATAGTGAGAACGAAATGTCAATTTTTCAATAAAGAAAACTCCGAGATCTCTAACAACAGACTTACGTTGTAGGGTCGAGCCGTCCAACATGAAATAAAAAAATATTTTTGAAAGTAACCAAGTACTTGTCGACATTCAGAAACATCTTATTAGAGGCACACCACTAGGCTAGTATAATTAATATAGTTAAAATAGGTTTTATTGTAAATTTAGACAGCTTTAATGTCATTAAGAATAGTATAGATCTTAAGGGCGTCTGCATAAAGTAAACAGAGACAAGTAAGTATTTGTATCAGATCATTAATGAATATTACAAAGAGAAGGGGTTCCAAATGTGAGCATTGTGGAACCCAAAGGTGATTGTTACAGGAATAAAGATGACATTTGATACAAATTTATATGCTATTTCTAAAATAGAGTCACGAAGCCGAGGAAAATATTTCTTGGTCTACTTGTTTTTACTACCGCATGCAAGTATATTTAAATCATCCCTAGTCATACTTACAGTAGAACAGATTGTTCAAATATCTGAAGTGCATTCTCGGGCGCCTCTCAGAAACAGTTTGCAATTATACGATATTTTGGCTGCGTGAAATGTTTTTGAGTTTTGCGATGAGGCTACTAATGAGTCGGCAATTATTTTAAAGATGTCGAACATGAAATAATTTTGCAGTTTTTCTTCAAGAATCGTTGATACTGAGGTCAGAATGAATTACTTCTTTGGTCGAGTGAATTACTAATTTGTTTCATGGTAATAACATTACTATCATCACTGAAAGAACTTCACGATACTTCCATTAAATATTTATTATCATTACCATGACAAACGCTGCTATCAAGTGGCGTGTTCAAACAGAGCTCTGCAGAAGGCATTTGGTGTTGACGTACAAATTTATCCTTGTTTAGTATTGGTTGCCGAGTGCTAATGTTTTTACAGCTTGGGCATATTAGAAAATATTGATTGAATAAACCAAATCTTTAATAGTCAATGATATTTACCTGAGAAACGATGACACTGCATTGCGTCATTAGGAGACTTAATCTTATTTCGGTATTTTGCACAACATGCCATCGTTCAGTAAAGCAACACGTGATAGTATTGGGTCAAATAAGTATAGTAATATTTATTTAGTATTTGTTTTAAATTACTATTTATAAGTTTTTATAGTTATTTCCGTTTAAATTCCTTTTTTTTAAGTTCTTATCAAAATGCCGTCATTGCTAGCCAACTGGCAACCCAATTTACTCAATTTTAACCAATTTCAATATCCAAACGGTTTTAATAGCAAAACAAAACACTAACACTTTTCAAATACTTTTTGTTTTTTTTTTTATTTAGAAGAATAAGAATATAATTTTGAAGTCAATATCTCTATAGCAAAAAACGCAATTTAAAATTTTAAAAACACTTGCCCTAATACAAAATTCAAAATTTAAAAAATATTTTCCAGTAACAGATTAAAAGATCTAATAACCTAAAAATCAGAATCAAAATCAGATATTCAAATATTTTTCATACTAAGGAAATTAGTAATCCATTAATTAATTTCAATCATAGCAAAGAAAAGTCAGACTACTACTCTATAGTGTGTTCGTGTTCATTTCCAGAGTCCATAAATTTTTGCAAAAAAAAATCATTTTGACCACGTAATAACTAAAGCTAGGAACTTTAAGAATAACATTTTTAAAATCAAAAATTTATTTTATCTTTCTCGAATAAACACATAGCAAAAAGTCTGAATTTGTATAAGACTTTAATGACGTGAATAATTTGCAAGTAATTCAATTCAAAAATGGCGTAACGCCTACGGTGGAAATAAAAACGCAAGTTATACGTTAAACAAATATTTATTTTGCATGTTTATGCGATAAAGAATAATAAAAGAATACGTCTGTTGCCTACTTAAATTCGAGTGAAAAATAATGTCATATTTTAGGTAACATTTTCAAAGTTAAAAATATTAGTTTCATACACTCGTTTAGACAAAATTTGCATTTTATAGATGTTCATTCACATGGAAATTTTGAATGAATAGTAAATGGTTATGAGGACCTATCATAATGAAACATGTTTGTATAGACGTTTTATGCTCATATTTAAAAATCTAATTGAAAAATTTGCGGTCATGATAAAAAATTAGTAATATGATATTTTAGAAGTCATTCGATGTTTATATTTATTTTTTTTTCAATTTATGTTAAAGCAGATACGTTAACATATGTCAAGCTTTAAAATAATTAATGTAATTTAATATGACATTAACTAAAGGAACTTTGATGCGAAAATGTCCTTTGAACTTAACCATTATGTTAACTATTTCACTTAATTTATATTGAAGAAACTTTCGTTAGTTAGTTTTAATGGTTTGGCACGAACAAAGCATTAAACTTTCGCTGTCATATAAGTTATAATGTCAAAATGGACGTAAGTACATATATATATATATATATATATATATATATATATATATTGCTGTATTTATACATATATACATATATATATATATATATATATATATATATATATATATATATATATATATATATATATATATATATATCCCGATTATATTGAATATTGACATAATCAATTTACATAAAGGGGCTTTTGAGATAAACATTGAATGGGTAGAAATGTATGAAAAATGTTGATTATTGTAGTACGTGCGTGAGCGAATGCGTGCGTGTGGGCATTCGTGAGTGCATGCCTGCGGGCCTACGTGCGTGCATGCGTGTGAGCGTGCATGCGTAAGTGCGTGCATGTGTGTGTGTGTGAACAAATAAAAATGAGAAACTATGTGCGAGGGACAAATACTTTGCATTCAAAAATCCACTTTGCGATTTTATTTGCAAAAAATCATAAATAAAACAATAAGTAAATTAAAACACGTGATTAGGTTTGTTTTAATAATATTTAAGTTAAATTTTATGATCAAATAACACAGCGCTATCTTTTTAATAGTGGTGTAAATTCCTTACACGATATCATCTGTTATCTGACTATAGATGGTGTATCTTACCTAGGCCATCCGAGAAAAAATTAATTTTAATTATAGAATTAAAGAGGTTTTCGTTATTGCACTAAAATATGGAATCAAACAGACTCAAAGAAAAAAAAGTAAAATAAATTTTTACCAAATTTTTTATAAAAAGAAAAAAATATAAATATATATATATCCATTATAGCTACAGTGAAACGGTCTTAGTAGACGGTCCACGAATTTTGAAAATATTTTCATTTGGCATTTACAAATTTTAAAAAAATCTTTTTTCATGCCATTCATTATAAGAATCAAAAATCTGTATGGGACCGACTGAGATACAAAAAAAACTTAATGATTTTTTTTTTTGTGGAAGTAGAAACTGGCTTTATTGTTGTGGAGAATACTCAGTAGAATTATTGCTTTCAAGGCGATGATAACTCTCAGCCACCTTGAAGGATTGGATTTCCAAGCTCCATCATTGCACTTTCCGATAAACTACAGCCAACGCCAGGCGGCCATACTAACACACGAAATTAACCATGTCAATAACTGGCTAGCCGTAAAGACGATTATTTGTGACTTATGCTCTTTGAAATGTTAACATAGTTTTTAAATTTTACTTTTAAATCTTAAATATTACTAAGGCGTATTTACATTTCTGAAGAAAATCGCCTATTTTTGCGAAGTTTATTATAAATTATGCGAGAAGGTAATACAATTATTTTATTATGCAGGAATAGATCTAGCAGATTACTTTTTATTGTTTTTATACTATTGAAATATTTTATTTCTTTCATTTTTGTATTTAACCGTTTAAGCAACAGTAGGCATATATGAATATATATATATATATTTATATATATATCAATATATATATATACATATATATATATATATATATATATATATATATGTATATATAACCAAAAAGTGTCGCGTATAAAAAGATTATAAATAAAAACACGAATGAATAATTGACAAAAATTACAAACTCAAGACATTCAAAATTTAGGGGCCAAAAAAGATTACATAAAAAATATAAATACAAACACGAATTCACAGTTTAAAAACAAACCTAAAACATTCAAAATTTAGTAAGCAAAAAGGATTACGCAAAAAAATATAAATACAAACACAAACTAATATAAAAAAAACAAATTATCCAAAAAATTAATAAGCAAAAAGGAACGCTTAAAGAAAGTATGTAAATACAAACACGGATCGGTTATTAAAAAAAAATCTAGAACATCCAAAATTTAGTAAACGGAAAAGATTATAAAAAGAATATAAATATAAATACGAATTAATATACAAAAAAACGAACCAAAGTATCCAAAAATTAAATAAACGAAAAAGATCGCGTAAAAAAGTTTATAAATAAAAACACAAATGATCAATTAACAAAATGAACTCAAAACATTTAAACCTGAGTAATTAAAAAGGATTATGAAAAAAATGTATATTAACGAATTGATGTAAAAAAACAAACTCAAAATATCTACAAATTTAATAAGACAAAAGGATCACGTGAATAAAGTATATAAATACAAACACGAATTAATATAAAAAAGACTAACGCAAAATATCCAAAACGTGAGCAGGCAAAAAGGTTTGAAAAAAGGTTGAATTACGTAAAAGAAAAAATTTAAAACATATTCCCGCGCAAACAAATATATGAAAATTTTCGAAATTATTTTTTTATAATAAATAATCGCAAGCTACAATTTATATTCTGAAATACACGACGTATTTCAAAATATATGTCGCATTTAATATATAATACATATTCTTCTATGTCCTATCAAAAAAATGTCAAAATATCATTAGTACTAAACTAAACCTACGATGTTTTTTTTAATAACCGATCCGTGTTTGATTTATAATGCATATTCTTCTATGTCCTATCAAAAAAATGTCAAAATATCATTAATACTAAGCTAAACCTAGGATATTAAAACACAGATCCAAACTTAAGATTAAAGTCAATCTGATTATATCGCTTTTTACTTTTATTGCTTTTTGAGCGGGTGGTGAGACGAGCGATACCAGTTCAACTAGCACCGCATCTCAGTACACACTGTCAGTTTACATGCGAGTAAAAGCGAAAAAATAGACATCGCCAAAACGCGTCTTTGTATTGCAGAGAAATAATGTATTTTATTTCTATTTTTTATTGGAAACCTATTTACTTTATTGAAAATAAAAAATTACCAACATATTGACGTGAACAGTTTGTCTTTTTAATTCCATTCATAGTGCTATAAATAATGGAGTAAATATGGTTTAAAATATATGTTTCGAGATGTTTTTGGATTTTTTTCAGATGTAAAAGACATTTCAGTTGGGTTTTGGAAACAACTAGGGCTTTAGATACATCGTCAAGAATAACATATTTTTTTTCGTGACCATATGTTTAGTAGAGTTTGCTCATTTTGTTTGCCTTAACACGATTTTCAATCAAAATTTTCACAAATCTAGAACGCTTAAACTTGTCAGAAGCTTATTTTTTATATGATAAAAAATGTTCAGCTGCTGTAGAGCTTAATATTCTATAATACAAATAGCACGTAAATTGTCAAGGTATGTGGGGCCATGATCGATGAAGATATAGAGAAATCACCTCGAAATCTAGATTTCCTCAGTTGGTAAAATTCCTTTTAAAACTGGCTAGATGCATACAGAATGACGCACAAAATGGGATTACGTAGTTGCCATGTTTCGGATTGAAAAATTTATTTTAGTTTAATGTTTGGGAGACGGGTATAAAGTCTATTCGATAATACTCTACTCAGCGACATACCCAAAAAAGAAATTTCACCGCCACTTTATATGTATGCCGATGTATGTTAAATTAGTGGCAGTCATATAATTTTCTCAATATTTTAATACATATTTATTTAAATCTCTACATGAAGCATATACTTGCAAAATTTCATTCATATGGATCTAAATCGTAGAAACTATAAGGCCGGCCAGACGGATAGACCGAAGGAAGTATACGATAAAATTCTAAGGGTTCTTTACTACGCTGCGGAACTCCAAAAACGGGAATAAAATTGTAATCCAAGTAAATGATGAAATGAGGTGAGTGTGGTAACTTTGAATTCTGTGTTGAGATTAACGAAATAATTAGATAACTTCTGTTACTAAATTCGTAACATAGTATGGTAATTATGAATCTATTAATTAATTATTAAGTATGACAATAAGGAAAGCATCTAAAATAGAAACAATTTTAAATATACAATTGTAATTACTATTTAGAAAAAAAAATATAAGTTGTTTTGATTCGTTCCATTTATTTCATTTCATATTTTTATTTCGAAACTCTCACTGCGACAACACACAAATATAAGGTATTATTTCTTCTAAAAGAATAGATAATCTGTATTTTAACATGTGTTAACCCTTTTATCCTCCACATACGTAATAACGTTTTGTCTCTAACCTTCAACCATAAAATTTTCTATTTTAATGCGGTTTAACTGCCTGTACATTTCGCAAACGTGAGATCCAATTTCTTAATATGAAAGCCTCAAGGCCCCGGAAAGTCAGGCGGAGCGGTCTCGTAATTGCGGGAGATTATGTTTACTTCTTTATTCTATGTGAGCACAGTCGCGCATTTAGGTTCCTCTACTTCAGTGGAATAAAAGCATTGTCGTTGAGAAATGCTCGCCGTTCACATAAGTCTTATTGTGTGACAAGGGTCGCGACCGACGGGGAACGGTCTCAGTATCACAATCACCTTGAAGTGATTACGTCCTCGAAACAATGTTTTCAGAACAAGGGTTTGTTAAATTAAAAAACAAAGTCCGTGTACTTATGGCTTATGCAACAATTTTTTTTTGGACTGCAAATATAAACATCGAAATTTACTTGAAATAAGAAAAGCCTTATTTAATTGCTATTACTTGTGAGTTACCCATATCTCGTGTCTAATTTATGATTTTTTTTCAATTTTTATGTCATATGGAATAAATGCATGTAGATTAAGATTTTAATCACTCCAAAAAACGTTGATTACTATGTAATTTTTCTGCTATAAAAATATTTAATAACTTAATCATGCATTCTTTCAATTATTTTATAATTTATTTTGATCGCATTTGATGTAGTTTCAAGAATTCAAGCATGCAACTATCCTTGCACTGAAATATGACAGAGATGCGTTGGTACGTGCACCAGTTGTCCCATATTCCATATAGTAAAATTATTTTGTTTTGATTTGGTAACGCTGGCAGAAAATTAAAGAATCTTTCTCGTATTATCATTTATTTTCCTGATTCAAATTTATTTTCATACTTTTCGAAAATATTAAAGCATAGATCTTCGCAGATACCGGACTTAATTTTAAGCAACTTGGGTATTACAAATATACATGAATTATATACATACATAATACATTCATACACACACACACATATATATATATATATATATATATATATATATATATATATATATATATATATATATGTGTGTGTGTGTGTGTGTGTAATATCATGAAGTTGTTTTAGAAAATATATTATTTTAATTAGTACTCGTACCTCGTATTTTAATTAGTACTATCTGAACAAACATCAAATGTACGTGGCTTATATCACTGGATTTTTTTATGTTATTTAAAAACTTGTATTATTGCTAGCATCATGCGTTTTAGGGTAAAATGCTGAAAGTGAAAGTAAGTATCGTCCATTGATCTATATTAAATCGAATTAAGTTCATTAAATTTATTCCCTCAACATATTTTGCTTGAAAAAAAATAATATGTTGTCGTTTGTTGCACATTTCACACAACAAATATATTTTCTGGCAACCGGAGATTATCAAGATATTAATATTTTAGCTTAATTTTCCAACGTAGTTAGTTTACATTTTGAAAGGACCTCATCCTTCGTATGGAATACGTATGGCAAACTTTAAGAAAAATTATATTATATGTGGAACTGTTGGCACGTACGCAAGCGCCTCTAACATACTCATATTCAACCAGTACCCGATATCCTTTAAAGGTGTATAAATTTGTCGGATACAAAAAATATGTTGAAAAGTGAAAAATTCTGTGAATAATTTAGTAATAAAAAATAATGAGAGAAAAATTATATCACAAGATTAACTTCTACAAGATAAGCAATCGCATACTAAACACAAATATCTAATAGTCAGGCGGAGCTTAAGATTCGGACGTCATAAATCCAAACTCGTCTCAATAACTTCCAATAAAAAAATATAAATATACTGAGGACATATTTATGCAAAGTAAAAACGATTATTTTGCCAACAAATTACTTTAATAAAACTCGTCGGCGACTCGTAATAAGATACAAGGAAGCCATTATCGGAGCACGTTATTTAGTTTAAATTGGCCGCTGTATTGAATTTTAATTGGTCGCTGTCTTCGCAAGACTGTCGCACTTACCGTGCGCCGCAAAGTGTATGCGAGAACCAAGGACTTCCACATAACTATGCTCTTATTCCACAAGGAAGAAGAACGCGATGATTATACGCATGTAGAAAAAGAAACAAAATAGGGTCATCTACAATTACGAGGTCATTCCATTTGATATTTCTGGAACCAGAATTTTTCAATCTTGGCACCGTTCATGGAGACGTTTTGGGCAATTATATAATCATGTGTTTTGGAAAATTCTAACTGATCTAAGTAATTTAAACTAATATTTAAATAGTACATGAGTTGTACCATTTAAATATTAGTTTAAAATTCTTAGCTCACCCCTGGAAAGGACATTACATATGTTTTACCTTATTTTTCAGATTACGCTAGTAACAAAAGTACACGGCGGAAGCAAAAACAGCAGAATTTCGTAACATACCATTACATTACTAATAAATAAAATAAATTCAAACTTTATCAAGTATTTTATTTTGATTTTTACGCTATTATAATATTTTTGTATGTATTGATAGAGGTATACGTGAAAGTTTTGATTGACATACGGAGGGAGCCATTTCAATAATCATCACTAAGAAAAAATACCTGGCTGGTTATTTGAACATGAAGGAGGTGAAAGATATAATTTACGAGTAGACGTTTTACGGAATGGCACGGTGCCGGCGCAAACCTTGTGCTACAAGAAAACGGATAGCAGTACGTTAGCGAAATTGATAGCAATTAGACGGAATCAGAATTACGTGTTTTGATGGTCAGAGATAATTTTCATATTCTTTTCGAAGTGATTCGCGTTTAAAAATGATAAAAAGTGGAACAATTAAAAAATGCCTAAAATGACATTTGAAATTCAACATTTGTCAGTCTTTTATCATTAATAAAAATACTCTTTAAATCGATCTACTTATTAAATTATTCGTGGATAGGTTTTGTAACTATTAAATACGCTGTTATTTCACGATGTCATTGAATGATAACATAAATAAAAAACACATTCTGAACATACCCGACATGAAATTATTCTACAAGGGTAATTAAAAATATTTATTTGAAAATGTTCCCTGACACCTTTTTTTCCTAAACACAAATAACATTCATAATGAAAGAAAGTTTTGTGAGCTTTCATACCATAGTCAAGCCAAAGATTGAGTTTGAACGACCTGGAACAAAATGAATATTACAACATATTAAAAATGTTCCTCCGGAAATATTCCAACATGTGATAACAGTAAACAAATGAAATGGACAAACAATCGTAAATGATAGTATCGTTCCAGCAACCAAGTACCACCAAAAAGAAGAGCTCGTCATCCATTGTCAGAATATCAATGCGCCGAAATGCTTTAGCCACGTACGTATGCCAAACGACGAACAAAGCTTTGGAGAAACTTGCATAATACTAAATATAAAGCTAAAATATGCAGCTTAGCCGCTCTTCTGTTTGATGAATTCTCAATATTTTCGTGAAAAACTTTCGGCTTTTCGTTTTACTATTTTATCCAAATTTTCGATTAAATCGACATCGAATTTTATATTTTGTATCATGAAATTGCAACGTCCCTATTTTAGCGGAAATTTATTTTCAAATGGAATGTTCGAAGTATTTAAAATTAAATACGACCCACGTTTTACTTCACGATTAAAGACTGTTTGGTGGTAAAGAAATCTATATTTTTTTAGCTTTAAATTCTTGTAATAGAAAACTATCTAGCATTCAAAAAATGCATATTTAAGATAAGGACCTAACTCCGTGGTCTTAGGTAAAATGTAAACCTGTATTTTTGTGGTTATTTTTGATTAAATCAATGTTAAATTCATAGATTTTTGTAAGAAATACGATTTGAAAATGCCTTTAAATTTTACGCACTTAAAACAGTTTTATCGTTTTTTTTTTATTTTTAATTTCACAATTACCTTTTGTGCTTTACCGTTTTATAAAATATGACTTTGGGCGATAAAAATAATATAGTTCTAGTATAGCTGTGTACGCTAATGATATTGAACGAGATATTTTTTTTAATTCTACTCTAAGTATTAACTATTTAACCCTTGTTGTTTCTGTGTTTTCGACAAAGTAACGTACTGAAATTTACCTTTAACACAATTCCTTAAATTTAGAATATATTACTAAAATGTTTGTACTTATGTACCATCAAAAAAAAAATATGAAGTCATTTGATTAATTTCAATCGACTACATACTTTTTTTAACAAAACGACAAGTGTATTTACAGAAAAATCTTAAAAGTATGTAAATAAAATTACGGAATTTTTTTATATAGATTAACTAATTTATCACGCGTTAAAGATTTGGTTGTGTAGGCCATATTTTTTGTCACTAACTTTTCATTATTAACATGTGCATTTCACCGACGTACTGTTTAATGATTATTAACGTTATTTAAACCGTCTTGGAAAAATTAGTCTTATAGAATTTACAATTACAGATATTTTATTTCAATTCTTCGTCCTTCCCCGTTGAAATGGTATAAATAAATGTTTTACAGAAATACTTACCACCACCTACATACTTGTGTCGTGCGGGTGGATGCGGCCCGGCGAAGACATACTTCAATCTCATGAATAGCTTTCAATAAAGTTGTCTATAAAAGAACTTTGTAGAATTATGAAAGAATACTTCTAAATTGAAAGCTATGCTAAAAAAACATTTATTTATCTATTAACAGAATTCACCATTTTATTTTGATCTTAGTTGAAAATTGTCCACCTGTTTCAAAAGTAAATTCACCCAACTAACCTTTGGACATGTTCTGGGGTAATCCTCGTAAACACATGCAATCATTCCTTTTTTCGAAATATCAGGCAGAGCAGTGACGTATTTGAACAAAGTGCAGCCAAAACGGAACTAATCTCATTAAAATTTACCATATTTTTTTATTAAAAAATTAAATTAAAAAAGTCAAAACTCAAATGACATCCACGACATGGGAAATTCGTGGGCAGTCCAGTCCCAAAGGGTTACAATGTCGTGCTGAAATTGGATCCTCGAGTTACAATTGATACAAATGTTTATTTTGTGGTTGCCGCTGGACAATAGAAAAAAATGGCAATAAAAAAACATGCTTTGTTAATTTATTTATAAGTTACATATGACATTTTTGATGCAATTATTAAAAAAACAAAATACAAGTTTTATCCACAAGTTTAGATGAAGTTGTTTTGCAAACAAATAAGATATTTTATTATTTTAATATCTGGCAATAACAGAATGGATAAAAAAATAAAATTATCTACTTTCAAGAGATCATTTTAAAATAAGTAAGCCAGTGTTTAAAACTTTTTCAGTTTGTTAAACTGCATAATAATACGTTAAGTAAAGAAAATTCTCTTCAATCAGGGATTCGGGTTCAATTTTATTAATATTTTGTCACATTTTCGTTACCAAACCTGTAAAATATAAAAGAAAATAAGATTGTACTCCGAGTAGAGAGGTGGACAACGTTTGGTAATAGTATAAATTAATCCAACATGATGTTATTTAAACCATATTCTGGTATAAAACGATGCTAATGAAATGATACTTGATGTATTGCACACCTGGATATATACTTTTATTAATCGTTGATTAGATCTCCAACCTCAGCACTGGAGGCAGAAATGATTATAACTCTAGTGATTTTAAAAGTAATTAAGGTTTAATTCAGCCTTTTTGGAAAGAGGACATCTTCCTCTAAAAATTATGTATTTTCAGTTTTTGAAAATATTTATTATGGTCTAAATTTATCTTCATATCATGAAATTTTTTTTAAAATCCTAAAAATACATAATTTTTAGAGGAGGACGTCTCTGGATCATGGTTTTATGTACTTATATGTAAGTACATAAAACCAACTAATGAACGGAGACGCATTTCTTTTTTTCAAAGATAAATTTAGATCATACATTAGTACACGCTATAAGTTACAATTTTAGACCAGTTATGGTAATCTTTTTCAACACGAGATAGCATTGGGATAATATTGTGTCACAGCATTATAAAACAGTTGTACGCACATCGCTGGAAAATTATAATACGGAAAATACCCTCAGCAGTTCCAAGTTTTCAGTATGCAATAAATGCCCAACTTTATGTTACTCATTATTACTCGTAATATTTTAACAGCCATCTTTCGTTGACTAATCTTAAAAGGTAGACAAGATTATCAAAAACGAACGAACGATGGCGTTGTAATAGTGTGACGATCGCCACATTATGACATTATTTTACTTTCGTAATGATAGTTAACTCATTTAACATAAATAATTCACAAATTCGTACATAATGTGAGTATAGTAATTTTATATTAAATATGATTAGTATTGGTAAAAGTACATACACATATTTTTATGATAATTTTCGGGTAAAAGATAGTATCTCTCTCACATATACTCTAATAAATAACAATTCTCGCTACTTTAAATTGTCAGCAATTAACTGTCGGTTTTGAAAAGTTATCAAATCAATTTAATGATAAATGTATATCAGTAATATTCTGTTTATCAATGGTGTTTGAACCATAAACTACATTTTTAAATTAGGGAAGTTAAGAAATATCATATAACCCTTTTTTATAATTATTTGCCAACTGATGTCTAGTAATTTGCACATAAAATGTCCGTGTAACTCAATTAGGGGAATCTCTTTACAGTTAAATTGCGGGAGTCATTTCTCCAAAGTCAGTTATATACTAATTTTCCTTACTGAACATTTAGTCAAAAATTCAAACAAATTTCATAATGTTGTCAAAAAATGGTTTTATTACTATCCCAATTGATTTCATTTTGGATTCTTTTATATGCTGTGAGTACAGGAATATCGTAAAATAGTTGTTGTTCTATGATATTCCCTGACCACACACGCGCGTGCCTCAATTATATATATATGAGCACGCTGCCGCTCTATACCTGGTTTCAATTTTTTTTTATTCAGTTATAGTTATAAACAATGCAACAGCGGGTCACTTGACTTGTTAAATAATATTGTAAATTCCTCATTCAGTTATGTCATACCGTATATCAAACCAGCATCCCCTCTCTCATCATTGCTTTCAGTTTAAGGCTTATTCCGATGCTCAGAAGAAAATATGATTCGATTACATGAACGCAAAAATGTGAGGAAAAATTATCTTATTTTGTTAAAACACCTCGTTGAACGTTGGGGATGAAATTATTTTCCTCTTAGACCGCATCGAGTAAAATATAATGAATTGAAGAGGTGATAAAAAAAATAAGAATAGAAAAGTGGTAATAAAAAAATATATGCGCTTTACCTCTCATAAATTTTTAACACCGGTTTACACAATATTAATCTTCAAAGTGACGTGCTACGTGTTCTCACCCTTCTTCAGTTTTTGAACCACAGATTTAAAAAATGTGGAAACATTCTAAAGACGGTTTTTTTGTTACAATTAGCCGATGTATAAGTTCCATATTTTCCAATCTCTTATTGAAAAAAACACGAATACGAAGGTAAATCTTAAAATATAGCATTCAAAGTTACTGATAAAATTATATGAATAATATTTTATGGATATATTCAAACAAAAGAAAGGAAACAAGTTCTCGAGATCATTAACGTTAACAAGTTTTTATTTTTACTTTTTGTTCGTTCATTTATATTGAAATTTTTTTAAAGACGAAAACAAAATTATTTCTGTTTAATCCAGTTAAAGGTTTGACTAGTTATAGGAATTGATTGTGGTTGACAAAGTGGCGTTATCCAAACATTTCTCACGGGTAAAATAAACATTTACATAAACGAACATGAATCGTAAAATAAACACCCGAAACCGACCGGATAAGGTTTCCTATTTAAACATCGCCTCTTCCATCGCACGCGGCCGAACCGCCGATATCGTGTCTGCTTAGAGTTCAAACGAAAAAGCGAATCTTGTTTGCTAAACGCACAGCAAGGATATGGAGCCACTTGGAAATCCTATCTTATTTGCAAAGGTATCTTGCGAGTCATACTTATTCTCACAAATACATGCGGCATATGATAAATACTATACTTTTGAATCGAGTTGAATTCGGCTACAAATATTAACAACAAAAACGAACCGCAAACAGTTTCAAAACTAATAAATTAAGGAACGTTTCTTTCAAGAAGTTTTGATCATCAATTGGATAAAGTTTTAATTCATAAAACTAATCAGACATCATTTGTATATAAATCTAATTCGTCTTCATTCCGAAAGTTCCTAAAGCGAAATTAGTCTAATAACACGAAACTATAACATTAATAAATTTGTTATGTGTAATGTTAAAGTTCTTTTTTGTTTTTCACACATGTGACCTTTTAAAAAAACGTCTTTATGACAGCAATTTTTAATTTGTACTACCTGGCACCGGATATCACATTATATTTTGACTCGACGACATTGAAAGATGCGAAAATGTTAAATTGCAAAAGCATAAACCGTCCTATCGTAAATTCTTTTATTGAATTTTGTTTTTAAATTACATTCAGAAGATAAATATTTTGTTAAGTTTTAGGTTTGTTTATGTATCGGTATAATGTTTTCAGATTATGATATACATAAGAATGGACAATAACAAATATAACATGCGTATTATTTTTAATATTTAAAGACAGAATCTAAGAAGTTGTAACAACGATTAATTTCAATGATGATAGCTTGCGACTTGCTTGGGTTAACCAAAAGACCCATTTCATGAGCCCACTAACCAATTGAAACGAGATCTCGATTAAGGATGTCGATGGTTTTTGATAAGAAATAGAGATACGAATGCGCATAAACTTGTAGGTCATCAGCATAGAAATGATAATTGCTACTAATATTCTTAACAACATCATAAATAAATACTTAGAAAAGAAGAGGAGATAGAACTCCACCTGGAGACACATCAACTGTAAAATCAGTCCACCCAGAATACGTATCTG